>ONZH01016849.1:0-13591 GCA_900303285.1 Rhinella marina | reverse complement strand
GACTCTCCATTTCCTCCTCCTCCTCCTCCTCCTCCTCCAAGTCCTCCTCTTCAGCCCATACACGCTCAAGAGTTAAGAAGGACTGAGCACTGGTACCCTCTACTGTCTCGCAGACATTCTCCTCCTCTTCCTCCTCATCCTCATCCCCCTCCTCCGATACGCACTGAGAAACAGACCGGAGGGTGCTCTGGCTATCAAGCGACGTATCTTCCTCCACCGTCTCCTGTGACAAGCGCAAAGCATCCAACTTCATGCTGAGCAGTGAGTTTCTCAACAGGCAAAGCAGCGGGATGGTGAGGCTGAGAGTGGCAGCATCTGTGGTCGACTTGCGGAAATGCGCACAGATGCGGCGCACCTTGGTGAGCAAATCAGACAGATTGGGGTATGTCTTGAGGAACCGCTGAAGTATTAGATTGAACACGTGGGCCAGGCATGGCACATGTGTCAGTCTGCCGAGTTGCAGAGCCGCCACCAGGTTACGCCCGTTGTCACACACAACCATGCCTGGCTTGAGGTTCAGCGGTGCCAGCCACAGATCGGTCTGCGCTGTGATGCCCTGTAACAGCTCTTGGGCGGTGTGCCTTTTGTCACCTAAGCTCAGCAGTTTGAGCACCGCCTGCTGGTGCTTACCCACGGCACTGCTGCTGCGCCTAGAACTACCGACTGAAGGCGCCGTGTCCACGGATGGTAATTCGGAGGAGGAGGTGGAGGAGGAGGAGGGGTCAGAGGAGGAGGCATAGTACGTCTGAGAGACCGTGACCGAGGTAGGCCCCGCAATCCTCGGTGTGGGCAGTACATGAGCGGCTCCAGGGTCAGACTCGGTCCCAGCCTCCAACAAGTTAACCCAATGTGCTGTCAGTGAGATATAGTGTCCCTGCCCGGCAGCACTTGTCCACGTGTCCGTGGTTAGGTGGACCTTCTCAGAAACAGCGTTGGTCAGGGCACGGATGATGTTCTGTGACACGTGCTGGTGTAGGGCTGGGACGGCACATCGGGAAAAGTAGTGTCGGCTGGGGACCGAATACCGAGGGGCAGCCACAGCCATGAGATTGCGAAAGGCCTCGGTCTCTACCAGCCTATAGGGCAGCATCTCCAGGCTCAGCAATTTGGAGATGTGGACGTTGAGGGCTTGGGAATGTGGGTGGGTGGAACTGTATTTCCTCTTGCGCTCCAGCGTCTGCTGTAAAGACAGCTGAACGCTGCGCTGGGACACATTGGTGGACGCTGTGGAGGATCGTGGAGGTGAAGGTGTGGTTTTCCGGCGGGAGGCGCTCGTGCCGGGGTCCTGGCAGGGGGTTGACTAGCAGAGGCAGCGAGTGACACAGGGGAAGGAGCAGTGGTGTGACCCGCAGGAGGTGAACTGCCTTGGTTCCATTGAGTGGGGTGTTTAGCACTCATATGCCTGCGCATGCTGGTGGTGGTTAGGCTAGTAGTGGTGGCACCCCTGCTGATCCTGGTGTGGCACAGGTTGCACACCACAGTCCGTCGGTCATCCTCACTTTCTTTAAAGAACCTCCAGACTTGCGAACATCTGGGTCTCGCCATGGGAGCTTCACTATGTGAAACAGTTGCTGCTGATGCACCAGCTCTGGCCCTGCTTCTCCCTCTGGCCACACCACTGCCTCTTCCAACCTGTTCTGGTGCAGCACTCGCCTCCGCCTCAGAAGCACTGTCTTCACTCGGCTTATCAACCCAGCTTGGGTCAGTCACCTCGTCATCCTCCGATTCCTCAGTCTGCTCCCCCCTTGGACTTCCTGCCCTTACAACAACTTCACCACTGTCTGACAACCGTGTCTCCTCATCGTCCGACACCTCTTTACACACTTCTTCCACTAAGTCAACATTGTCATCATCATCACCCACAGACTGCGACAGTTGGAAAACTTGGGCATCGGGAAAGAGGTCAGCAGCAACCTGAGAAGTGGTTTGTGACTCTGGGAAGGGTCCAGAAAACAGTTCCTCAGAGTATGCCGGATTGCATTCCAAATTTTCCTGGGAGGGGCCAGAGTGGGGGGAAGGAGGTTGAGGTGGAGGAGCCAGAGGAGTGCTCCCTTGGGTAATGTGAGTGGACTGCGTGGAAGACTGACTGGTGGACAAATTACTTGAAGCATTGTCCTCAATCCACGACATCAGCTGTTCGCACTGTTGTGGTTTCAACAGTCCTCTACCACGTGTCCCTGTAAGTTGAGACATGAAGCTAGGGAGTGTAGCTCTGCGGCGTTCCCCTGCTCCCTCATCAGCAGGTACTGTCTCACCCATCCCAGGACAACGGCCTCTGCCCCCTGCACTAATTGAATGCCCACGCCCACGCCCTCGTTCTCGACCCTTAGCCCTGGGGTTCAACATTTTCTGTATATAAGTGTATTATATGTACAAAAAAAAAAATGGGCCTGCTGTACTGAAACCCACAAACTTGTTCAATCTGAACAAGAAAATATATAGGTGGATAAGTTAGAGCACAATTACGTATGTTATTACGTACCGTGCAGTATGGAGCAATTACACTGAAACTATTAGATTAGGCAGACTTGGTCTGCTTAAGTGCAACCCAGACAAATGTAGCACAGAAATTTTTGTAACGTAGCTGTATCAGTGACAGCAAAAGACCTTTTTTAATTACGTGACGTACAGAATGTGTCACCTGGACAGAAAATACGGAGTGTGGTTTGTGGTGAGTGGACAGCTGAACTGTGACACACAGAATGGTTCCACACAGCTGTATGAAATGGATTTGTATCACTGAGATAAAAAAACAAAAAACTATTTTTTTATATAGATTTTTTTTTTTTAACGTGACGTGCAGAAACTATCAGAGAGCAAACTCAGCCCCTGCTGACTGTGGCTATTTTGACTGCAACCCAGACAAATGTGCACAGAGATTTTTCTAATGTAGCTGTATCAGTGAAAGCAAAAGACCGTATTTGATTACGTGACGTACAGTATGGGTCACCTGGACAGAAAATACAGATTGTGGTTTGTGGTAAGTGGACAGCTGAACTGTGACACACAGAATGGTTCCACACAGCTGTATGAAATGGATTTGTATCACTGAGATAAAACAATAAAAAAAAAGAATTGTTCTATATGGCGATAGCTGCACTACTAGTGCCAGCCAGCCCAGCCAGGAGACAAAAAAAATTGTCTTGTAGCCCTTAGAAGGGCTGTTGGGTTCTTTCGATATCACTCCTGCCTAACAGAGAACTAAACCCAGGCCCTAACACTCTCTCTGAAATGCAGCAGATCTGTCCCTAACCACATCCAGACAGCATCTGAGCCGAGCACCGCAGGCAGTCACTAGTATATTCCAGGGTCACCTGATCAGGCCAGCCAACCCCTGCTATCGACATGTTAAGGGCCACACGTGATTCTGGGTGTACCACAGAGTCTCCTGGCTTGTGATTGGCTGAGTTTATAGGTGCCAAAAATTCAAAATGCTGGAGATGCCATTTCCTTGAGCATGGCGAGATACTCGTCCGAGCAGCGAGCACTTACGAGTACCGTAATGCTCGAACGAGCACCAAGCTCGGACGAGCATGCTCGCTCATCTCTAATCATAATGTGAAACAATAGAAAATAGGGGTTAACCCATTGATGTCATAAAAAAGTTTCATTTTTGTCTTTTCATTTTGTCCTCCATGCATTCCAAGAGCCATAGCTTTTACATTTATGTTCACTTGGATGTATAAGGATTTAGTTTTTGTGGGACAAGTTGTACTTTCTAACAGTATCATTTAATAGTCCATACATTGCATTGGAAAGCTGGAAAAAAATATTAATGGGGTGGAACTGGAAAAAAAACACAATTGAGCCATTGTTTTATGGGCTTTGTATTTACAATGTTCAGGCTTTTAAAATGATACGTTACTTATGATTGCAGTAATGCAAAATTAATATATTTTATGTGTTAATAGTTTGAAGAAATTTTTTTCATCTCCATATTCTGGCAACCTTAACTTTTTAATATTTCCATCTAGTTTTGTATGAGCTGTAATATTTATTGATACTATTTTGGGGTATTTATGACTTTTTAATCACTTTTTTGGAGAAGGTAAAGAAAAAAACTTGTTTACATTTTTAATTTGTTTGTCTTTTTTGTATTTTTGTACTTTTTAAATACTTTTTTAACTTCATTTTTGGTCTTCCTAGGGTACTTGAACATGAGATTCTCAAATCGCTCATACCATAGACTGCAATCAAACAGTATAGAAGGGCCCAATGGGAACTTTATTATGCAGGCCTAGGAGCCTTCAGAAGGCCTCAAACTGCCATAGCAACCAAATGGCACCCACAGTCTTGTTGTGGGGGATATTGGCGCTAGGTTAATGAAAGGAGTCTCCTCCCTCCAAATGACTGCTCAGATTGCCACAGTTTGTAATTGACCATGGCATCTGAGGGATTAAATGTCAACATCTCTGATTGTGGACCCTGCCCACAACTCCAGTAAGTGGCACTGCTAGCAGATTTCTGTTTTATGACATTGCAGGCAACTATGAGGAGCTGAGGCTCCATGTTGAAAGCTCTGACATCAGTTGTACTGTACATGTATGGCGGATGGAGGTAAGGGAAAGCTTTCCTGTAACCAACTCCAGAACAATGCTGGAAACACATCATGCACAGCATCCATATTCATAACCTGTAAACTGTTGCCATACATTATTGAAGTATTCCATATCTACATATTAATATATATATATATATATATATATATATATATATATATATATATATAACAAAAGAAATCCGCAGCACTACCAAAAAATGTGCTAAAGCAAAAAGAGATTTATTTCACCAGGAGCAACATTTCAGTCCTCACTCACACTGGGACTTTTCTCAAGCATTCATGTAAGATACACCAATGTTACAAGTATTTAAAGGCAATATCATCAAATTGTAATCATAACATTAATTATGTCATCATTGGGTATAAAATATGTGATAAAATAACAATAAATTCTGTGCATTAATCTCTGTGTACATTCTAATACATCTCACATAAAAATAACAAAAAGTGAATAAAAACACATATATAAATATCAAAAACAGTAAAAAATAACATAACAAGCGACAATTATTCATCATGAGTGTTACTCTATCACCTGTGAATTACATGTGAAATCAACGCACATGTGGTACGCACATGTGAACGCAAGAAGCGGTCACATGACCCGCAGTAAAAAAATATACGCTACTTCGTATGTAAATATTCATACCTCGTGTATAAAAAATATGCTCGCTCTTATTAATGCAAATTCCTGTACCACAATCATGTAATATCAGCACATAAATGAAACATTCGTAACTGAGATCAAAGTAGTAATATATATTAGTATTAAGGTACAGAAGAATATCTACTGAGGGGATTATAATACACTCATGTTAATACACACGACGTAACATCAGGGGTATATTAGGCAGCCCAATGTAAATTAAGTATCGGGGGGTCAAATCATAGCTAGAGAACACTCCCATGTCCACAGCTATGGTGACTGGATCGTGTGACCGCATCCTGCCTAGGATTAGACAAGAAATACAGTCCGCCACATCATCCCAACCCCCATAAGTATATACGGTTCATGGTAAAACATAGAAAGAATGTGCAATCACACTATCAGTGTTGTGTCTCAGAACCAAGTAAATAGGCCGCAATAGCAACATACCACCAGTGTAGTAAGCTAACTGAGCTTTATTATGTTCCTACAGTAGTGACACATAAAATAGAATGAGCAAAAATAGTTTCAACGGGTAAATAACTAATAGCAACTGCAGAATCTGGTCTCAACAATAGTCACTGATCACAGCCGGAACAGATACCACCCTCTGTTGGTAATTCACATTCATCAAAGGATTGTGAACAAATCTCTGCAAGAGACAGAAAAAATAGTATTAGTATCATTAAAATAAACATTGATGTATCATTGTATATACAAAACACCAGATAGAGAGATAACTCCAACATTTTATGCATGGATCCACAGTCTATAGTCTACATTAAGTCCATGGGGCTTCAACGTATTTAATTGCTTAATCCACAGAATCTCCCTTTTTTTAGGGCCAATGTGCGATTGCCACCTCTTCTAGAGATAGGAATGTGATCTATGATCATACATTTTAGATCACACTCCTTATGACCTAAATCAGTGAAATGTTTGGAAACAGGTAAATCACATCGTTTTTTGCGTATAGAGTATCGATGTTAATTTACTCTCGTTTTAAAATCTAATTATGTCTCCCCCACATACAATAGTGGGCAGGGACACCACAGAACATAGATAATGAAACCTGAATCGCATGTAAGATAGAAATTAATCTTAAATTTAGTTTTTGTAAAAGGATGTTCAAAAAGTCCACCTTTACACAAATAATGGCAATTTACACAATTCAGGCATGGAAAGCAACCTTTTCTCTGTAATGACAGATATGTCTGGCCCATTTTCTTTTGTGGACCAACATCCGTACTTACTAACCTGTCACGGAGATTCTGTGATCTCCTATAAGACATTAAAGGTAAATTTTTGAGCGAATCTACGTATAGAAGATTATTCTTAATGGTTGTCCAATGTTTATTAATTATCTTTTTTATAGCATAACTGTTCTCCGAAAAGGTAGTAACCAAAGGGATTCTATTGGACATATGTCTGACCTTCTTTTGCTGTGAGATTAGATTGACTCTGTCTAACCCCCTAACAGTGTCAAGATGTTTATTTAGGACTTTCTCAGGAAATCCTCGTCTCTGAAAAGAATCCTTCATAACATCCAAAGTCTGATCCAATTGCACAGTGTCACTAACAATTCTCTTAGCTCTCAAAAATTGACTCAAAGGTAATGACTTTATCATAGGTCTTGAATGTGCACTCTCATACCGCAGAAGCGTATATATGATCTGTTGGTTTGACATATACATCAGTGTGTATAGTTCCTGATTCCATATGAATCGCTATATCAAGGAAATGAATGTCTGTCTTAGAATGTTCCATAGTGAACTTGATGTCATTATCAATAGTATTGAGGTAAGTAAAGAAAGACAATAACTCAATCTCTGTGCCAATCCAAATGAAGAACATGTCATCAGAACATGTCTGAAGTGGTGGGATACATAGATCGATGCCTCCTCTATGAGGGAGACGGCCATGTTCGCATAGGTCGGCGCAACATTCGACCCCATGGCCGTCCCCCTCATTTGCATATAAAAATGATCCCCGAAGAGAAAATAATTATAATGCAGGACAATGTGTAATAGTTATAAAATAAATGTCTGGCAATCAGGTGAATAATGTGAATCCAATAATGCATTTTTTACCACATTCATCCCAAACTCATGACTAATCGATGTGTATAGACTCGTTATATCCAGTGAGACCAAAATGGCTTCACTAGGTATAATGGTACAGTTAAGTTGATTAAGAAAACCGGTCGAGTCCTGGATATAGGATCTAGCACCTACAGCATAACATCTCAGTACTTCGTCCAAAAAAATAGAGATTTGACTGAGTATTGAACCCCGCCCAGAGACAATAGGTCTATCTGGGGGTTCAGAAGATCCTTATGGATCTTTGGCAGTAAATAGAGCATGGGCGTAATAGGATGTAAAACAGTTAAAAAATCTCTCAATTTTTGGTCAATAAAACCCGCTGCTATACCGACCGTCAAAACCTCCTGGATTTTTTTCTCAATGTCCGATCTGGGATCACAGTTTAATTGTCTGTAAACTGCCGGGTCATTCAATTGTTTGTTTGCTTCCAACATGTATTTATCAGTGTCCATGACCACAACCGCACCGCCCTTGTCAGCGGGCTTAATTGTGAGGCTTTGGTCATGGACTAATTCATTCAAAGCTATTCATTGTGATTGTGTCATATTTGGATGTAGAAATGTTTTTGTGAGTCAAAATGTTTTCAAAGTGTTCACCTCCTCTAGGAGCCGCTCCGCAAATAAATCTATTGCAGGGAAGGAACCAGGGGGGGTCAAATCACTTTTAATGAATAAATCAAAATTCCTTAAATGTAATTCAATATTATTGCTACTATCCCATTTTGTGGGGTGAGTAGCGAACCACACTTTTAATTTTAACCGTCTGAAAAATTGGTGTAAATCAATATCAAGCTGTAATCAGTCTGTATCAACCGTAGGGCAAAATGATAAACCCTTATCAAGTACATCAATTTGCGTAAAAGAAAGTACATGTGAAGATATATTTACCACTATTGGTTTCTCTTCCTTTATGGATGCTGACTCCGTGTTCTTGCTTTGTCTATTCCTCTTTTTACCAACCCTTTCTTGTGGGTTTCTTTGTACGTTGGTATCTGTATTGGCTAAAAAAGGGGAAGCAATGGAATCATCATGCAAATTATCATTAGTAACAGTCTGTATATTGGGTACAGTCAATTGTTGTTGTTGTTTCATGTTTCTTTTTTTATCAGTTTTAACACTCTTCATATTGGTCGGGCGCATAGACTGTGTACTAGTCCAGTTATACACTTTACCAGAATTGTAGTCTAACAAATCACGTTGCCATTTATTCCTCTTGGTATCTCGAGTCTCTTTTGTCATTTTATGGCATAAATTTCGACAAATAATCACGATATGCTTACGGTGTCAACAAAGTCTCCAATGTAGAAGCATATTGTTCTTTAAGTTTATAAGTGTCAGCCAAATCCTTTTGTAAAAACTCCATATTTAGTAATATCAAGTCCAAAGAAAATCTATTAACGATGCACTCGTATTTGCGGCGAAAATCATCATTATGCATATACATAGTGGGCTGACAGTGCACCCCCAGCCCCCTAGGTATACGACATGTCTTAAAGTACTCACTTAATGTTGTCAAATGTAGTTCAAGTCTCATAATCCGTTTTGTGACTCGTTCATAGTTTCTCTTTGTATCCAAAATAGTAGGTGTAGACAGAAAGGCCGCGTCTCCATTGCATGCGTTCAGAATCCTCTCCACTTCAGATGTTGTATGTACGGCAATATCTGGTGTAACATGGTTCCAATCGGAATCGGTATGTAGCGTAGAATCCATATCAGATGTAGCGTGCCAGCTAGCGAGATCCAAATGATAAAAAACTAATGAAAGCAGCACAGCAATGTAAAAAAAGAGTACCGGTGTGCCAGCAGCTCCGGATGTGGTCAAATCCTTCTTTAAATAACAAAAAAAATCCGCAGCACTACCAAAAAATGTGCTAAAGCAAAAAGTGATTCATTTCACCAGGAGCGACGTTTCAGTCCTCACACTGGAACTTTTCTCAAGCATCCATGTAAGATACACCAATGTTACAAGTATTTAAAGGCAACATCATCAAATTGTAATCATTACATTAATTATGTCATCACTGGGTATAAAATATGTGATAAAATAACAATAAATTCTATGCATTAATCTCTGTGTACATTCTAATACATCTCACATAAAAATAAGAGTGTTAAAACTGATAAAAAAGGAAACCAGAAACAACAACAACAATTGACTGTACCCAATATACAGACTGTTACTAATGATAACTTGCATGATGATTCCATAGCTTCCCCTTTTTTAGCCAATACAGATACCAACGTACAAAGAAACCCACAAGAAGGGGTGGTAAAAGGATGAGCAGACAACGCAAGAACACGGAGTCAGCGTCCACAAAGGAAGAGAAACCAATAGTGGTAAATATCTCTTCACATGTACTTTCTTTTACGCAAATTGATGTACTTGATAAGGGTTTATCATTTTGCCCTACGGTTGATACAGACTGGTTACAGCTTGATATTGATTTACACCAATTTTTCAGACGGTTAAAATTAAAAGCGTGGTTCGCTACTCACCCCACAAAATGGGATAGTAGCAATAATATTGAATTACGTTTAAGGGATTTTGATTTATTCATTAAAAGTGATTTATTTGCGGAGCGGGTCCTAGAGGAGGTGAACACTTTGAAAACATTTTGACCCACAAAAACATTTCTACATCCAAATATGACACAATCACAATGAATAGCTTTGAATGAATTAGTCCATGACCATAGCCTCACAATTTTTTACTATTTTTTCTGTCTCTTGCAGAGATTTGTTCACAAATCTTTGATGAATGTGAATTACCAGCAGTGTGTGGTATCTGTTACGGCTGTGATCAGTGACTAGTGTTGAGACCAGATTCTGCAGTTGCTATTAGTTATTTACCCGTTGAAGCTATTTTTGCTCATTCTATTTTATGTGTCACTACTGTAGGAACATAATAAAGCTCAGTTAGCTTACTACACTGGTGGTATGTTGCTATTGCAGCCTATTTACTTGGTTCTGAGACACAACACTGATAGAGTGTGATTGCACATTCTTTATATGTTTTACCATGAACCGTATATACTTATGGGGGTTGGGATGATGTGGCGGACTGTATTTCTTGTCTAATCCTAGGCAGGATGCGGTCACACGATCCGGTCACCATAGCTGTTGACATGGGAGTGTTCTCTAGCTATGATTTGACCCCCCCGATACTTAATTTACATTGGGCTGCTTAATATAACCTTTGTGTTACGTCGTGTGTATTAACATGAGCGTATTATAATCCCCTCAGTAGATATTCTTCTGTACCTTAATACTAATATATATTACTACTTTGATCTCAGTTACGAATGTTTCATTTATGTGCTGATATTACATGATTGTGGTACAGAAATGTTCGCATTAATAGCGAACATTCGCATTAATACGAGCGAGCATATTTTTTATACACGAGGTACGAATATTTACATACGCAGTAGCGTATATTTTTTTACTGCGGGTAATGTGACCACTTCTTGCGATCACATGTGCGTACCAATGTGGAACGCATTTCCTGTTACATCTTACGCAACCGCAGTGGTCTCCCCACAACGCTGAACAGCATGGATGATACACATAGGCTGGTATGTTGATTTTAATTAGTATATTTGTATTGATTGATTTCACATGTAATTCACAGGTGATAGAGTTACACTCAGGATGAATAATTGTCGCTTGTTATGTTATTTTTTACTGTTTTTGACATTTATATATGTGTTTTTATTCACTTTTTGTTATTTTTATGTGAGATGTATTAGAATGTACAGAGAGATTAATGCACAGAATTTGTTGTTATGTTATCACATATTTTATACCCAATGATGACATAATTAATGTAATGATTACAGTTTGATGATGTTGCCTTCCAATACTTGTAACATTGGTGTATCTTACATGGATGCTTGAGAAAAGTCCCAGTGTGAGGACTGAAACGTCGCTCCTGGTGAAATAAATTACTTTTTGCTTTAGCACATTTTTTGGTAGTGCTGCGGATTTCTTTTGTTATTTAAAGAAGGATTTGAGCACATCCAGAGCTGCTGGCATACCATTAATCTTTTTTTTTGTTATATATATATATATATATATATATAATATATATATATATATATATATAATATTCTTACAATTAGCATCAAGATCTTTATGAATAGTGCACGTAGTGATACTTTCTTCTCCACTGGACGGACAAAAGACAAAAGGAATGTAAGCTATTTCACGGAGGTCTGTCAGATAACCAATTGTCCATGAATAATGATTTCCCAAACCACTCTATGTTAAATAGTAAAATAGGCCCAAAGTACCATAGTACATTAATTGCATATTGAAAATCACCACCCTACTATTAATTTAACAGTACATTTGACATTTATGAAGGGAATGATAATTACTGCACTTGTCTCCAGTTCATTTGGCCCATCTCAGCCCCCTCCCTTTAAGTTATATCCCAATGTAGTCTGAACTAGGATGTACTAGTTTTATCCTAGGGATGAATGATGGTGATGTGTTAGAGGATGTGCTGATTCTGGGTCAGTCTGACGATGGATTAGAAGAGGAGATATAATAATGACAGCAGTAAACATGTTATGTAGGAAAGTCTGCAACATTTGGATCCCGCTGAGAGACAGCATTGATCTGTCTGGCTCTATATTTTGTATCTCTGTCTATTTCCAGCTGCTCTCTCCAATACCCTGTCCGAGATCCTATTCCATCTATAGCCCAAGTAAGTAGATTGACATTCAGTGCTAATTTATAGCCACCCTTTATAACATCTGTCATCTGAGGATTCATCAAGAGCTTACATCGTTTACACAGCTGCTTTCTCACCTATGGATCCACAGTTTGTTTTTATGGAAAAGTAAAATTTGATGAGCTAAAGGAAACCATTATTTGAAAGGCAGCTCAAACAATGCTTGTGTTTTACAGGTTACCTTATAGCAAGGAGAGCTGGCAACATTTGGCTTTATTTCCAGTCATAATTTCTTTCAAAAATAAAACAGCACCTCCTTATAGATAACATGTTCCTTCTTCTAAAATCAACAATTTATGTGCATTATGGTGTGGAAGTTTAAAGGGTTATTCTCATTTTAGACAATGGGGGCATATCGCTAGGATATGCCCCCATTGTCTTATAGGTGCGGGTTCCCACCGCTGGGACCCGCACCTATATCCAGAACGGAGCCCCCGAACTGAATGAGGGCGCACTGCGCATGCGCAGCCGCCCTCCATTCATTTCTATGGGGCCGCCGAAAATAGCCGAGCGCTGGCTCTGCTACTTCCGTCGGCTCCATAGAAATGAATGGGAGCTGTGGCCGCCCTTGCTCGCTGCGCTCCCATTCATTTCTATGAGCTCAGCGGGGAGCTGCGCCTGGTGGTGGCCGGACCCCTGGAAACCCGGGGTCCTCTAGGCGCAGCGCTCCCCGTTTCGTTCTGGATATAGGTGCGGGTCCCAGCGGTGAAGTCTCTTTTCTTCTGACGCTTGTCATAGAACTGGAGCAGAGTCCCAATTGCAATTTGTAATCCACATAGGTAAAATTGTAGTCCAAATGGGTAAAAAAAAAAGCAATTCACGGAAAATGGTGCACTGCAGCAGAAAATGCAGTTGACAATATATGGCTAAACCCTCACTCTGATGTTAAAATGAGACTTTCGCCAGTATATCCTTATATCAAAGACATACCGGAGCCCGAGCACCGCGTCAAGGTATCTCAGTTGGCACGGAACCTAACGCTATCCCTACTATGGTATAGGTAATGACAGATAGGTGCATGAGGTCCGAGACACAGCGACCAGCTCCCAGTTACCTCCAGCGTGAAATCACACATACGGTGGAGGGGGGGCGGAGGCTGTATTTCCCACATGCCCTGACGTCATGACCCAGGCTGCACAGGTGCACCTGAATGTTTACCATTAGTATAATCAAGGCACATTCAACCTGGAGTTGCCACGCCTCCAGGAATAAACGTACAAACAAACTCACAGAAAAAAAGGTGGTCTCAAATGGCAGAATATGCTCAAAACCCCATGCTGTAGTGCATATATAACTGGGGGAGCAAATCCCGCACATGTGGCCCGCTGCCGAACGTATCCCCAGCAAAAAATGCATACAATGGAGGATGCTGCAGCGGACCACATGTACCACAGTGGTCTCAATTGGCAGAACATGCTCAAAAACCAATGCTATAGCGCATATATAACTGGGGGAGCAAACCGCACATGTGGCCCGCTGCCGAACTTCAATCCCCAGCAAAAAATGCATACAATAGAGGATGCCTAACATTAGAGTGAGGGTTTA
>ONZH01016848.1:0-19348 GCA_900303285.1 Rhinella marina | reverse complement strand
CTCACATACATACTGTCACGCTCAGGTGTGGGGGGGAAACCACACAGAGAGTAGGAGGGAAAGGAGATTAGGCCTGGAAACGAAGGAAGGAAGATGGACACCTCCTAAAGGAAACCCTGACTCTAATCCTGACTTACTTCCAGTATGAACAGGCCTCAAAGGTAGGCAAGTTCATACACAGGAACTTAAACCAAACTGACCCTATAGGACCCTGGAACTAATGACAGGAATGAGTCTACCTGTTCCTTCAACAGGAAGGACGAACAGGAGTCTCCCTCAGGCCAAACAACTGCTTCAACTTAGTGGTTCAGTGGTTTCTCAAAACCTACACCAATTTGCCTGAGCTGCTGGTGAAGGTGCGCTGCCTGTGTGCCCATTTCCAAAAGTCACCTACAGCTTCCACCGGTTTGGCAACGCTGCAGCAGCGCTTACACTTGCCAGCTCTGTGAATGCTGTGCGACCTGAGCACGCGCTGGAACTCCACCTGCTCACAATAAAGGTGGACAGCTCTGCATGTGAAAAAGGTTCTGATAAGCGGCCTAGTGTCACAAGGAGGGAAAAGTTTTGGAAAATGGTAAAGGAGTACCTAGCTGACCGTGTCAACGTCCTCAGCGATCCCTCTGTGCCTTATAATTATTGGGTGTCTAAGCTGGACACAAGGCACGAATTGGCACTCTACGCCTTGGAGGTGCTGGCCTGCCCTGCCGCCAGCGTTTTGTCGGAGCTGTGGCTTTTAAGGTGTATTGAATACACTGTTTTTCCATTCACCTCTTCCTCTTTACGTCCTCTTCCTCCTCTTCCTCTATCAAACTGCTTATTAGGCTGCCCTTGCCTTTAAATATTTAAGAGGTTTACCAGCAGGCCCTCACCCCTAATTTTTTAACCTAAAAAATTAACCTCACTCTGGTTCTCCTCCTGACGTGTTGACTAGACATGAGCGAGCACTAAAATGCTCGTGTGCTCGTTATTCGTTATTCGAGTCGAATTTTTCTCGATGCTCGGGTGCTCGTTTCGAATAACGAACCCCATTGAAGTCAATGGGAGACTCGAGCATTTTTTGCAGGGGACCAAAGCTCTGCACAGGGAAAGTTGAGTGAAAACCTGGAAACCTCAGAAAATGATGGAAACACCAAAAAAATGGACAGGAAACAGCAGGGGCACCATGCATGGATGCCTCTGAGGCTGCCTAATCGTACCATTACGCCAAATTATGGCCAACAGCCTGGTGGTGACCCTCAAGACAATTGTGCTGACCTAGACCAAGATGGGCAAGGCACATCTGCTGGCACATGTTAGTAAAGCACCCAACTAGGTGCAACGAAAGTCCATCACCGCCTGCGGGTGACATCACTGCCCATGCTGGCACTGCGGTCCTATCCCCCGCCCCAGGACGCAGGCATAAGCCTCTCCCTCCCCGCATCCACCCAGTAGTCTACAGCGTACACAAAGTTCTCCCAGCACAGTGCCCAGCACTCCCCATCCCAGATGGGCAAACACGCACCCCACACCCACCCTGTCCACAGCAGACAAAAAGACCTCCAAGCACAGTGCCCAGCTTTCCTAATTCCAGACGGGCTAAGACGCACACTGAACCCACCCATTAGTCTCCACAAGTGGGTGGGTGCAGAGCCTTTTAGTGCCCCTCAAGACAATGTTTGTGTGCCAGGGCCGGGTAGTAACCCTCCTTGAAGTTGTGGGGGAAAGGCCTCCGGTGACCCTCAAGACAATTTTGGGCGACAGTGTAGTGGCGAGCCTCCAAAAAATCGTGGGTGAGAGCCTGGAGGTGACCGTCAGAAACAATTGGTTTGAAAAAGCATGGTGGTGCACCCCTGAATGACAGTCTGTGACTGAGATGGCAAGTGAACCCGCTAAAATTGTACTCTGGCACACCTTGGTGGTGAACCCCAAAATTACATAGTTTGACTGAGATTGCAGTTTACAGCATGGGGGTGAAACCCAGGAGGACTTGTTAAGACTGAGATTGCAGTTTACTGCATGGCGGTGAACCCCAGAGTGGCTTGGTTAAACTAAGATAGCAGCTGAACCACCCAAAAATTTAGCCTGACACAGCATGGCGGTGACAACAGAGTGACCAAGTGAGACTGAGTTAGCAGGGAAGCACATAAAATTTTACCCTTACACAGCATGGCGGTGACAACAGAGTGACCAAGTGAGACTGAGTTAGCAGGTGAAGCACATAAAATTTTACCCTGACACAGCATGGCGGTGACAACAGAGTGACCAAGTGAGACTGAGGTAGCAGGTTAACCACCCAAAAATTTACCCTGACACAGCATGGCGGTGAACCCAGAGTGACCAAGTTACACTGAGGTAGCAGGTGAACCACATAAAAATTTACCCTGACACAGCATGACGGTGACAACTGAGTGACCAAGTGAGACTGAGTTAGCAGGTGAAGCACATAAAATTTTACCCTGACACAGCAAGGCGGTGAACCAAGAGTGACCAAGTTATACTGATGTAGTAGGTGAAGCACATCAAATTTTACCCTGACACAGCATGGCAGTGAACCCAGAGTGACCAAGTGAGACTGAGGTAGCAGGTGAAGCACATCAAATTTTACCCTGACACAGCATGGTGGTGAACCAAGAGTGACCAAGTCAGACTGAGTTAGCAAGTGAAGCACAGAAAATTTTACCCTGACACAGCATGGCGGTGAACCCAGAGTGACCAAGTGAGACTGAGGTAGCAGGTGAACCACCCAAAAATGTACCCTGACACAGCATGGCGGTGAACCCAGAGTGACCAAGTTACACTGAGGTAGCAGGTGAACCACATAAAAATTTACCCTGACACAGCATGGCGGTGACAACAGAGTGACCAAATGAGACTGAGTTAGTAGGTGAAGCACATAAAATTTTACCCTGACACAGCATGGCGGTGAACCAAGAGTGACCAAATTAGACTGAGGTAGCAGGTGAAGCACATAAAATTTTACCCTGACACAGCATGGTGGTGAACCAAGAGTGACCAAGTTAGACTGATGTAGCAGGTGAAGCACATAAAATCTTACCCTGACACAGCATGGCGGTGAACCAAGAGTGACCAAGTGGGACTGAGGTAGCAGGTGAAGCACATAAAATTTTACCCTGACACAGCATGGCGGTGAACCCAGAGTGACCAAGTTACACTGAGTTAGTAGGTGAAGCACATAAAATTTTACCCTAACACAGCATGGCGGTGAACCCAAAGTGACCAAGTTACACTGAGGTAGCAGGTGAACCACATAAAAATTTACCCTGACACAGCATGGCGGTGACAACAGAGTGACCAAATGAGACTGAGTTAGTAGGTGAAACACATAAAATTTTACCCTGACACAGCATGGCGGTGAACCAAGAGTGACGAAGTGAGACTGAGGTAGCAGGTGAAGCACATAAAATTTAACCCTGACAAATCATGGCGGTGAACCCAGAGTGACCAAGTGAGACTGAGGTAGCAGGTGAAGCACATAAAATTTTACCCTGACACAGCATGGCGGTGACAACAGAGTGACCAAGTGAGACTGAGGTAGCAGGTGAACCACCAAAAAATTTAACCTGACACAGCATGGCGGTGAACCCAGAGTGACCAAGTTACGCTGAGGTAGCAGGTGAACCACATAAAAATTTACCCTGACACAGCATGGCGGTGAAAACAGAGTGACCAAGTGAGGCTAAATTAGCAGGTGAAGCACATAAAATTTTACCCTGACAAAGCATGGCGGTGACAAAAGAGTGACCAAGTGAGACTGAGGTAGCAGGTGAACCACATAAAAATTTACCCTGACACAGCATGGCGGTGACAACAGAGTGACCAAGTTAGAATGAGGTAGCAGGTGAACAACATAAAAATTTACCCTGACACAGCATGGTGGTGAACCCAGAGTGACCAAGTTAGACTGAGGTAGCAGGTGAACCCAGGGGCGGATTGGCCATAGACCTTACAGGAAAATTTCCCGGTGGGCCGATGCTCAGGGGGCCATCTGGTTCCTCCTAATTGCCAGCAAGTGGAAGTTTTTTGTATTTTGTGATGGACTGTGGTATTTGGCTCTGTGGGGTGGTATAATGTGCACCAATATGGCATTACTACCCTCCTAAAAATTGTTTTTGAGTGTCTGTAGTTGACCCTCCTAAAAAATTGTTTTTGAGTGTCTGTAGTTGACGCTCGTAAAAAAATTGATTGGAGAGAGGTCCTGTAGGTGGCCCTCTGTAAACATTGTTTGAAAACAGAGCCAGTAAGCCCTCTGAAATATTGCCTGTTGGCTCAGCATTTGTGTCCGAAGAGAAGGAGGGGAGGAGAGGAATCGGATACATAAACAATGTTCATATTGAGCTGCTTTCCCCCAGTGGAGATTTGAATTCCGTTGAAATCCAGGCTTTATTCATTTTAATAAGCGTCAGGCTGTCAGCACTGTCTTTTGACAGGCCTGTACGCTTATCAGTGATGATGCCACCAGCTGCACTGAAGACCCGCTCTGACAACACGCTAGCAGCAGGGCAGGCCATCACCTCCAAGGCTTACAGCGCCAGTTCGGGCCAGGTGTCCAGCTTTGCAACCCAGTAGTTGTATGGAGCAGAGTGATCATGTAGGTCAGCTATGTACTCCCTTACCATCTTTCTGAACAGCTCCCCCCTACTCTGCCTAGACTGGGGACGGGTGACATAGTCTTGCTGGGGTGACATAAAACTGGCAAAGGCCTTGGAGAGTGTTCCCCTGCGAGTACTTGACAAGCTGCCTGCTCCCCTCCTCTCCCCCGCTAGTTGGCCCGCAGAACTACATCCTCTGCCGCTAGCGGTGTCAGATGGGAAGTATAGTTTCAGCTTGTGCACCAGGGCTTGTTGATATTGATTCACTCTGATACTCCTCTCCTCTACAGGAATGAGAGTGGAAAAGTTCTGCTTGTACCGGGGGTCCAGGAGGGTGAACACCCAGTAATCGGTGTTGTCAAAAATGCTTCTAACGCGAGGGTCACGGGAAAGTCAGCCTAACATGAAGTCAGCCATGTGCGCAAGAGTCCCAACACGCAAGAATTCCCTTTCCTCAGTAGGCTGATTCTCCATTTCCTCCTCCTCCTCCAACTCCTCCTCTTCAGCCCATACACGCTCAACAGATAAGAAGGAATGAGCATAGGTACCCTCTTCAGTCTCGCCAACAGTCTCCTCCTCTTTCTCCTCCTCCTCCTCCAATACACGCTGAGAAACAGACCTGAGGGTGCTCTGGCTATCAAGCAACATATCTTCTTCCCTTATCTCCTGTGACAAGCACAAAGCCTCTGACTTCATGCTGAGCAGTGTCTTTTTCAGCAGACAAAGCAGCGGGATGGTGACGCTGATAATGGTGGCATCGGCGCTGACCATCTGCGTTGACTCATCAAAGTGGCTTAAAACCTGACAGATATCAGAGACCCACGTCCACTCCTCACTGTAGACTTGAGGAAGCTGACTAACCTGACTACCAGTTCTCGTGGAAGTTGTCATCTGGCAGTCTACAATGGCTCTGCGGTTCTGGTAAACCCCGGCTAACATGTGTAATGTAGAATTTCATCGCGTGGGCACGTCACACAACAGTCGGTGAGCTGGCAGTTGTAAGCGCCGTTGCACTGCCCTGAGGGTGGCAGCATCTGAGGTTGACTTACGGAAATGTGCACAGATGCGTCGCACCTTGGTAAGCAAATCAGACAAATTGGGGTAGGTCTTGAGGAACTGCTGAACCACAAGATTGAACACGTGGGCCAGGCATGGCACATGTGTGAGCCTGCCGAGATGCAGAGCCGCCACCAGGTTACGCCCGTTGTCACACACAACCATGCCTGGTTTGAGGTTCAGCGGTGCCAGCCAAAGATCGGTCTGCGCCGTGATGCCCTGTAACAGCTCTTGGACGGTGTGCCTCTTGTCACCTAAGCTCAGCAGTTTCAGCACCGCCTGTTAGCGCTTACCCACGGCAGTGCAGCTGCTCCTGGAGCTGCCGACTGAAGGCGCCATGCTCACGGATGGTAATTGAGAGGAGGAGGAGGAGTTGGAGGAGGGGTTGGAGGAAGAGGCATAATAAGCCTAAGAAACTGTGACCGAGGCAGGCCCCGCAATCCTCGGTGTGGGCAGCACATGAGCGCCCCAGGGTCAGACTCGGTCCCAGCCTCCACCAAGTTAACCCAATGTTAACTATAATATATAACTGAGAGGAAAAACATATATTTCCTACACTCCGGCTAGTGTGCAGCACACGACAGAATTTTGCACTGCACTGTACAATATATAACTGAGAGACGAAACGTATATTTTCTACACTCCGGCTAGTGTGCAGCACACGACAGAATTTTGCACTGCACTGTATAATATATAACTGAGAGAAAAAACGTATATATTTTCTACACTCCGGCTAGTGTGCAGCACACAACAGAATTTTGCACTGCACTGTAGTATATATGACTGAGAGGAAAAACGCCGGCTATTGCACCGCAAACCACTCAATTTTTCACTGCACTGTAGGATATATAACTAAGAGGAAAAACTTATATTTTCTACACTCCGGCTAGTGTGCAGCACATGACAGAATTTTGCACTGCACTGTAGTATATATGACTGAGAGGAAAAACGTATATTTTCTACACTCCGGCTAGTGTGCAGCACACAACAGAATTTTGCACTGCACTGTATAATATATAACTGAGAGAAAAAAACGTATATTTTCTACACTCCGGCTAGTGTGCAGCACACGACACAATTTCGCACTGCACTGTAGTATATATGACTGAGAGGAAAAACGTATTCCCTAGACTGACGCTACTGTACAGTACACTAAATAATTGTTCACTGGACTGTAGTGTACAGAAATGAGAGAAAAACGTATTCCCTAGACTGACGCTACTGTACAGTACACTACATAATTGTTCACTGGACTGTAGTGTATAGAAATGAGAGAAAAAACGTATTCCCTAGACTGCACTACAGATCCCAGCAAGCCAAGGTACAGCAGCAGCAGCAAAAATGACTACTGAGAGGACTTTGGAAAATTTATTTTGGGTCTGTGTGGACCACGTGCTGTCCCTTCTGCCACCAGTCACTGTGTACAGTGTGCAGCCAAGATGGCGGTAGCTGCACTACAAGTCCCAGCCAGCAGCCAGGAGGAGACAAAAAAAAAAGGTGCTTGTAGTCCTTAGAAGGGCTGTTTGGTTCTTTGAGAATGATTCCTGCCTAACCAAAATCTAAATTTAGGCCCTAACACTCTCCCTGACAGACAGCAGCTCTATCCCTAATCTCATGCAGGCGGCGTCTGACGCGAGCAGCGCGGGACCAGATTCTTATATTCCCAGGTCATCTGATCTGGCCAGCCAATCCCTGCTATCGACTTGTAGGGGCCCCACGTGATGCTAGGAGGTACCAAAGACTCTCCTGCATGTTGATTGGCTGAGAAAAGGCGCCTAACATGCCGGAAGAGGAAGATGCCATTTCCTCGAGGATCGCGATATGCTCATCCGAATACATTTGCGAATACCCTAATGCTCAAACGAGCATCAACGAAGCTAGGAGTTTTAGATGATTGTTTCTTGTGCTCTGCCAGCAGGCACAATTTCACCGCGCCCAGAGCCATGGCCTCTGCATGCACCATCATCAGCAAGCCCATTTCCCTGTCCACTACTGCTCACCTTGCGCATATTAAATGGTATATATGCAAGTTTGTCAAAAGTACAGTTGCGCAGATTTTTTAAAAGTGTATGAGCAGAAAAATTTCACCGAATGGCAGAAATATTTAGAATGCGCAAATGTTATGCAGCAGACGTAATGCAGGTAATGTCACATTACCTGTGCTGCGTGTGCAGTATAGCATTTGCGCAAGGAGGTACAGATAGTGTAGGGCTAGAAATTGGGTAGGCAGGGTTAGTTGTTCTGTTTAAAAGACCCAAAAGCCCTTTTAAGGACTATTGTTATATCTGGCTGCAATATTATTACTCTTGGGGGGTTCAAAATTAGCGCACGTTTGCCTAATCTTAACACCAGCTGCGCAGCGTGTGCAGTACAATGTTTATTTATCCTAAATACCTGACATCCATTGCATTTTTTTTCTGCCGCTAATCAAGGCTACATTAGTAATGTACAACTAGCCCTGCAATGAACAACTAGCCCAATCACTTTATAATTCAGACATAACACAGGTATTGTCGCCTAGATTAACGGCAGAAAAAACAGCAACGGATGTCAGGTATATAGGATGCAGTCACATTATAATTATAATGCAGACACAACACAGGTAATGTCGCCTTGATTAACGGCAGAAAAAATAGCAACGGATGTCAGGTATATTGGATAAAGTAGCGTTATAATGCAGACGCAACACAGGTAATGTCGCCTTGATTAACGGCAGAAAAAATAGCAACGGATGTCAGGTATATAGGATACAGTCACGTTATAATGCAGATGCAACACAGGTAATGTCGCCTTGATTATCGGCAGAAAAAATAAAAACGGATGTCAGGTATGTTGGATATAGTAACGTTATAATGCAGACGCAACACAGGTAATGTTGCCTTGATTGGCGGAAGAAGAAATAGCAACAGATGTCAGGTATGTTGGATATAGTAACGTTATAATGCAGATGCAACACAGGTAATGGCGCCTTGATTATCGGCAGAAAAAATAGCAACAGATGTCAGGTATATAGGATACAGTCACATTATAATTATAATGCAGACGCAACATAGGTAATGTCGCCTTGATTAACGGCAGAAAAAATAGCAACGGATGTCAGGTATATTGGATATGGTAATGTTATACTGCAGACAAAACACAGGTAATGTCGCCTTGATTAAGGGCAGAAAAAATAGAAATGGATGTCAGGTATATTGGACATAGTAACGTTATAATGCACACGCAACACTGGTAATGTCGCCTTGATTAACGGCAGAAAAAATAAAAACGGATGTCAGGTATATTGGATATAGTAACGTTATAATGCAGACGCAACACAGGTAATGTTGCCTTGATTGGCGGAAGAAGAAATAGCAACAGATGTCAGGTATGTTGGATATAGTAACGTTATAATGCAGATGCAACACAGGTAATGTCGCCTTGATTAACGGCAGAAAAAATAGCAACGGATGTCAGGTATATTGGATAAAGTAGCGTTATAATGCAGACGCAACACAGGTAATGTCGCCTTGATTAACGGCAGAAAAAATAGCAACGGATGTCAGGTATATAGGATACAGTCACGTTATAATGCAGATGCAACACAGGTAATGTCGCCTTGATTATCGGCAGAAAAAATAGCAACAGATGTCAGGTATATAGGATACAGTCACATTATAATTATAATGCAGACGCAACATAGGTAATGTCCCCTTGATTAACGGCAGAAAAAATAGCAACGGATGTCAGGTATATTGGATATAGTAATGTTATACTGCAGACACAACACAGGTAATGTCGCCTTGATTAAGGGCAGAAAAAATAGAAATGGATGTCAGGTATATTGGACATAGTAACGTTATAATGCACACGCAACACTGGTAATATCGCCTTGATTAACGGCAGAAAAAATAAAAACGGATGTCAGGTATATTGGATATAGTAACGTTATAATGCAGACGCAACACAGGTAATGTTGCCTTGATTGGTGGAAGAAGAAATAGCAACAGATGTCAGGTATGTTGGATATAGTAACGTTATAATGCAGATGCAACACAGGTAATGGCGCCTTGATTAACGGCAGAAAAATAGCAATGGATGTCAAGTATACAGGATACAGACACGTTATAATGCACACGCTGCGCAGGTGGTGCTTAGGTCAGGCAATCTTGTGCTATTTCTGCCAGATATAATAGCCCTTAAAAAGGCTTTTGGATCTTTGAAACAGAAAAACTAGCCCTGCCTAGCCAATTTCTATCCCTTCACTATCTGTCCCTCCTTGCAGCAGCTCTCCCTGACTCGGACTCAGCCGGGTCACATGTCACCAGGTGCTATATAGCACCTGATGACGCGTTCCCGGCCAGCCAATCACTGTAATGCCAGTAGCTAACATGGCTACGGTATTACAGTGAATGCCAATACCACCCCGCACGCTGATTGGCTGCGTAGCAGCCAAGAAACGTCCGGGGAGGGGACTTGAGCATGGCGATCGAGCACAAGCTTTATTCGGCCAAACACCGCGTGGTCCCGAGCGCCGAGATGCTCGACCGAATACAGTATTCAGCCGAGCATGCTCCCTCAACACTACTTAGGATAAGATTTTAGGATAAGGTAATCAGTTAGAAACAACTGTACAACCTCTTCAACCGTTGTTATCTATCAGCATCAGCTTCATGTTAACCCTGTGTTAAAAGGGGTTCTCCAAAAGCATAAAATGTCTCGCACGTGCCGGGCCCCCACATGGAATATTCTTACCTCGCTCCCTGCTCCACTCCTCGTCCTCGCACCGCTGACGCTTCTCCCCCAACAGCGATGGTGTGGGGACCAGGAGTGGAGTGATGCTAGGGAGGCTCGTCCCTACCTGCCATTGGCTGCTCTCCCCTGACACTGGATGTTTTCATTCGTGTACAAAGAGAAGCAGCAGTGTTGGTGCAGGGACCAGGAGCGGCACAGGGAGTGGGGAGCGGGGTAAGTATATTCCATGTGGGGGGGTGCATTTTATACTCTTGGAGAACCCCTTTAAGTGTATCCCACCTCTTTTTCTATCTTTCTCCCTCTGACTCATCAAATTTTGCATTCAGAATTAGGAAATTTCAGATTTAAATGCAATTTCAATTTTTAAATAACTTGGGTCAAATGTGATCCATTTAGAAATGATTCCCTCATCTCTAGCACCAAGTAAGTAATGCTGTATTCAGAATTACTTGCACATGAGGTCTGGAAACCAGTAAGTTTCATCATACCATACATGATGCCAGTATTACAAATACATTCCACCCTTGTAAGATTTCTTACAAGGGCAGACACATTGGCAGATGAACTTTGTTTAATGTCCTCAATTATATTTACTCTTCTTCCTCCTCATGTAAAGTAAGATGGCTCCATCAAACAATGAGATGTTTATCTTCTTCAGCAAAAAGTAGCAAGGAGACAACGTTGTAGATATTATTGTGTTTGAGTGAAGATTTTTAGATTATTACACAGGATAGAAGCTCTCACCTTTTTACTGGCTCGGGTTCATTTTATATACATTTTATATATAGTATATTGTCAGACTGTTACACTCTGTATAGTCTTTATATAGGGGAGCTGTTCTGCATATTGTCTACATGACCACTTCGATCCTGAATATTTTATACTTCCTCATATCTTCAGCTCTCAAATATTTGAGCTAAAATATAGTAATTTCATGTAAAAGTGTACCATAACAAAATATTAGTGCACTAGTGCTTCGGGGAGGTCATTTTGCAGCTTCACCACTGGAATGTGATCATGTGTCAGGTGCTTTCTTGCAGTGCTGGTTCATGTCCGTGTGGTTTGTCACCGGCAAAAAATTTGCAACGACAGGGTGGCGGTTTTCGGTTTTGCTTGCGTTTCTGCTTTTGGTCGGTGTGCGTTTGCGTCACCTGTTGCGTTAGAGTGCGCTCATTGGAGCTGTGGGCGCAGCTGGTGGTGTGCTGACGGCAGCACTCTCCTTGCGGCCCGCCTTTGCAGCCTGGTTAGCATGGCCAGCCTTTTCCCTTTTGCCACCCCACGGCCTCTTGCAGCCTGTTGCGGTGCTGTGCTTCCCTCCCCTCTGTACTGCTGTCCTCGCTCGGCTTGCCACCTTGCCAGGTTGGGTCAGCGATTTCATCGTCCACCATCTCCTCTTCCACTTCCTCACTCTGGTCCTCCTCCTGACATGGTGAACGAACAAGAACCTGACTTAACTGCATCTCATTCTGACTTAACTGCATCTCATTCTCATCATCAACCTTTTGAGACAATAATTTCCTTTCACTTATTGGCAACTGTGTCTCATCATCATCATCCACCTCGGGAGAAAATACTTGTCGATCCCCACCGTCATCTTCTTCAGACTGTGGATGATCAAGAGGTTGAGAATCAGGGCACAATATCTCTTCATGTGCCACTTCAAGCGGGCTTGGCGACAGGCCCAAATCAATGAATGGTGATGAAAAAAGCTCCTCGGAATAACCTAAAGGGGCATCAGTTCTTTGCCCAGACTCTGCATGGTGGGAGGAAGGAGGATCAGGGAGAGGCTGTGGTTGCCCAGACTCTTGGCTACTGAGACTGGACTTTGTAGAAGAGAGGGTGGTGCTGAACTGACTGGAAGCACTATCACCTGCAATCCAACTGACTACCTGCTCGCACTGGTGTGGCTGCAAGAGTTGTGTCTTGCGCTGCCCTGCAAACTGGGACATGAAGCTAGAAGTTTTGGATGACTTTGTTTCTTGTGCTCTGCCAGAAGGCACAGTATCACCGTGCCCAGAGCCATGGCCTCTGCCTGCAACATCAGCAGCACGCCCACTTCCCCGTCCCTTACTGCTCGCCTTGCACATATTTAATAGTATATGTGCAGCTTTGTGACAATTACAGTAGTGGAGATTTTTATTAAGTGTCTGATCAGAAAAATTGAACAGAATGTCAAATTTGTAGAATGCGCTAACGTTAAACAGTAGACACAGCGCAGGTACTGTTGCCTTGATTAGCGGCAGAAACAATAACTGATGTCAGCTATATAGACAACTGAGAGGCTATAATGCACAAGCTGTGCACGTACTAGTAGTGTCAGGCACACTTGCGTTCTTTTTTCCCCAAATTTGCCCCCAAATTAACAAAAAAAAAAATAGAACAATGGACTTTGGTGTCTTTTGAACAGAACTAGCCCTGCCTATCCAAATCCTATCCCTACAGAAGTCCCTCCTTGCGCAAGTTATACAGCAGACGCAAATGAGGAACTGCGGCCTAAATTAACGGCAGAAACAATAGCAACTGATGTCAGCTATATAGACAACTGAGAGGCTATAATGCACAAGCTGTGCACGTACTAGTAGTGTCAGGCACACTTGCGTTCTTTTTTCCCCAAATTTGCCCCCAAATTAACAAAAAAAAAATAGAACAATGGACTTTGGTGTCTTTTGAACAGAACTAGCCCTGCCTATCCAAATCCTATCCCTACAGAAGTCCCTCCTTGCGCAAGTTATACAGCAGACGCAAATGAGGAACTGCGGCCTAAATTAACGGCAGAAACAATAGCAACTGATGTCAGCTATATAGACAACTGAGAGGCTATAATGCACAAGCTGTGCACGTACTAGTAGCGTCAGGCACACTTGCGTTCTTTTTTCCCAAAATTTGCCCCCAAATTAACACCAAAAAAAAAAAAAATAGAACAATGGACTTTGGTGTCTTTTGAACAGAACTAGCCCTGCCTATCCAAATCCTATCCCTACAGAAGTCCCGCCTTGTGCAAAAGTTAAACTGCAAGACACAAAACAGCTACTGCAGTCTTAACAGCAGATATAATAGCAAAGGATGTCAGCTATATAGTATACAGAGAGTAACAGACAGCATGCAGCATATGCACTGGTGGCGTTAATGGCAAGCCAAGCGCTATTTATAACACCCCCCCCAAAAAAAAATATTGCAGCAATATAGAATAGCCCTTAAAAGGGCTTTTGGGTCTTTGGAATAAAAATTCTATCCCTGCCTAGCGTTTTTCTCTCCCTACACTATCTATCCCTGCTTGCAGCAGCTCTCCCTGTCTATCACTGGCCGGGTCACATGTCACCGGGTGTTGAATGCCAACCCTTAGCCAATTAGCGTGAGGGGAGGGGACTCGAGCATGGCGCTCAAGTACACCTGGTGCTCGGCAGAGCACCGAGTGTACCCGAGCACCGGCATGCTCGACCGAACAGCAAATTCGGCCAAGCATGCTCGCTCAACACTACAAAATATCAGTCCAAATTTGCAGATTATTTAGGAACTACTTCAAATGTACCGGTATATTGAAAGGAAATTATTTAACCCATGAATGACTCCTGATTCATATATCATTAGATGTTCAGGGTATGTATGGAGCTGGCTCACAAGCTGAGCCTACTTCATATGTGGCGGCTGCAGGCTGTGTAACATAGCTGGCACCTGTCTGCAATGGTTTGCACCTGTCAGGTGCAGATTTGTTAGGATCAAAAAGCCTTCCAATGTTCAGTTCACACTCAGCATTGAAGTTGTCCAACAATTAACTTCCCCTATGAGCAGGTTTGCACTTAGCATTTCTGCTGGCTCAGGTAGAAAGTTCAATGCCCCTTCCACAACCCCCCACCCCAAAAATGGAAAGAGGCTGCAGCATCAACAGCTGATTGTGCGAGAACATAAGGCTAGTTCCACACATGTGTTGCACGACATTCATCTTGCACCAATATTATGCAACATTTTTTGTAATGATAGTCAATGGTGTCACAGTGCAACACGGGACATGCTATGGCTGCAATGTGACAGTTGCAAAAAATCCATCCGAGATGCAGTGCGACACCATTGACTGTCATTATAAAAAATGTTGGACGACATTGGTGTGACATGAATGTCGTAATGTGGTTTTTACTCTTTTTGTTGCGTGACATGTCGCCGTGTAACCCTAGCCTGAATCTTTCCCTGGTTGTTTCACAATCATCTGCTGATGCCTCAGGTTCTATCCATGCCTCTAAAATCCTGTCAGGCTAAGTGAACACAACGAGCACACTTAGATTTGTGCGTTCACGAGGTTGCGGCTGCTAGTCAGTCTGAATAGGAAGGGGATTTACTGTAATTTCACTTCCAATAAATTGTGGGGGAAATTTATTACACCCTGCATACCAGAAGTCTGACTTGAAAGAGCCACAAAAGAGGGCTTTTGCTAATTTTTGGGGTTAGTTATGCAAAACTTTTGTGACGTTTTGTATTTTTACCACTTTCTCCAGTTCTGTGTCCAGTATATATATCAGCGTACAGATATGTGTGATACTATGTATAATAGATGAATTATGTACAAGGTATATAGTATATACATCAGTGTACTGATATGTAAAGTATAAGGTATAATAGATATACTATGTACAGATAAATGGTATATATAGCAGTGTACTGATATGTGAGATATGAGGTATAATAGATATACTATGTACAGGTATATAGTATATACAGTCGTGTATTGATATGTGAGATACTATGTATATTAGATGTACTATGTACAGGTATATAGGATACAGCAGTGTACTGATATGTGAGATACTATGTATAATAGATTTACTATGTACAGATATATGGTATATACAGCGGTGTACTGATATGTAAGGTATGAGGTATAATACATGCACTATGTACATATACAGTGGAGGAAATAAGTATTTGATCCCCCACTGACTTTAAAAGTTTTAATACAAAAAAATAAATGAAACGTCTCATAATTTTATGCCAGATTTATTTTAACAGTGCCACCTAGAATATCAAAACAAAAACTGAGAAAATTACATGAAATGAGAAATAAAAAATAATTTGCATTTCATTGAGGGAAATAAGTATTTGATCCCCTAGTAAAACATCATTTAATACTTGGTGGCAAAACCCTTGTTGGCAAGCACAGGAGTCAGACGTTTCTTATAGTTTTTTATAAGGTTTGCACACACTTCAGGAGTAATTTTGGCCCACTCCTCTCTGCAAATCATCTCCATATCTTTAAGGTTTTTAGGCATGCATTTGGAAACGAGAAGCTTCAGCTCTCTCCATAGATTTTCGATGGGATTGAGGTCAGGAGACTGGCTAGGCCATTCCATGACCTTGATATGCTTCCTATGGAGCCACTCCTTTGTTTCCTTGGCTGTATGTTTTGGGTCGTTGTCGTGCTGAAAGACCCATCCACGACCTATTTTTAGTGACCTGGCAGAGGCAAGGAGATGGTCACCCAGGATTTTGCGATACATGGCCCCGTTCATCTTCCCGTCAATGTGGTGAAGTTGGCCTGTGCCCATAGAAGAAAACCCCCCCAAAACATAATACTTCCACCACGCTTGACGGTGGGGATGGTATTCTTAGGGTCATATTCTGTATTTTTCTTCCTCCAAACACGTCGAGTTGAGTTGAGGCCAAAGAGCTCAATTTTGGTCTCATCTGACCACAGCACCTTCTCCCAGTCTCTCTCGGACTCATTAATGGCAAACTTGAGGCGGGCCTGGACATGAGCCTTCTTGAGCAGAGGAACCTTGCGTGCACTGCAGGATTTTAAACCATTACGTCTCAGTGTATTACCAATGGTTTTTTTGGAGACTGTGCCTTGAGATCATTACTCAGCTCCTCCCGTGTAGTTCTTGGCTGATTTTTAGCCTTTCTCATGATCAATGAGACTCCACGAGGTGATATCTTCCATGGAGCCCCAGGCCTGGGTCGATTGACAGTAATGTTGTACTTCTTCCACTTCCGAATAATTGCACCAACAGTTGTCACCTTCTCATCCAGCTTCTTACTTATGGCTTTGTAGCCCATTCTAGCCTTGTGTAGGTCAACAATTTTGTCCCTGACATCTTTAGACAGCTCTTTAGTCTTGCCCATGGTGGAGATGTTGGAGTGTCACTGAGACTGTTGGCAGGTGGCCTTTTATACAGGTGACAATTTGGGACAGGTGTCTCTCATCCAGGTAATGACTTCACTGTGATTAGGGTGTGTCAGTGGTCTGTGGGAGCCAACATTAGTCATGGTTTTACTAGGGAATCAAATACTTATTTCCCTCAATGAAATGCAAAATAATTTTTATTTTTCATTTCATGTAATTTTCTCTGTTTTTCTTTTGATATTCTATGTGGCACTGTTAAAATAAAGCTAGCATAAAATTATGAGACGTTTCATTTATTTTTTAGTAACTTTTAAAGTCAGTGGGGGATCAAATACTTATTTCCTCCACTGTATATGATATCATATCAGTACAGTGTTTTATCTCTTAATATTATAAAAATGAGTTTCTGTCTGTCTGTCTGTTCTCTATACGCGACCAAACTACTGGACCGATTTTCACCAAATTCGGCACACAGATACATCAGGTCTCAGCTCTCTAGGACATACCGTTCCCAAGATATTCCCAAACACAGCCAGGTAATTAGCAGCCAGCTGAGGAGCTCAGTTAACTAACAACCCAGCCATTTCTATTCACTGCTTTAAAGGGGAGGAGCGCTGTGGATGACACTGTTAAAGGGGTATTCTGGTTACTATAAATATAACTTATGTTTTAGACTAATGTTAGACTAAGACCGTTCAGTAGTAATAAAAGATGTTTTCTTCCTCTGCTACCCATTGCGTGTCCTCATAAATTACCATGGCATCGGCCTGTAATTTAGGCCACCCTCAAAAGAAGGACTTAAAACCTCTGCCCTAGGTTGCGCCACTGACTCGGTCAGGCAATGCCCCCTCCCACTCCGCAGCCAACGGGGATTGAAAAATTGAAGGTAAAAATCAATTTCTGTCAGCTGCAGCTGACTTTCTCTCTGCAATGACACACAGAAACATTAAATGAAATAGATTAAATATACCCGTGTAAAGCGATGTTTTCTTCCACTGCTACCCACTGTGTTTCCTCATAAATTACCATGGCATTTACCTGTAATTCAGGCCACCCTCAAAAGAAGGACGTAAAATGTTCCGCTAAACCACACCCTGACCCAGTCAGGTCACGCCCCCTCCCACTCCGCAGCCAATGAGTATTGAAAAAATGAAGGTAAAAATCAACTTCTGTCAGCTGCATTGACTTTCTCTCTGCAACGACACACAGAAACATTAAATGAAATAGATGAAATATACCCAGGCGAAACGGGGTCCTTCTGCTAGTATATTATATATCAGAACACACTTCATGTAATATATTTAGTGTTGAGCAAACTGAACCTAACAAAACGGAATTCGATCCAAATTTCAGGGAAAATTTGGTTCACCGCCTAGCCGAATTTCCTTGTGCTTCGTGGTAACTAGTGATGATCGAGCACCCCCGATGATTGGGTGCTCGAGTGCTCTGGCTGAACACTAGGTGGTGCTCGAGTGCTCGGCCGAGCACCCGAGTATAATGGAAGTCTATGGGAGAAGACCAGGCACCCCCTGCTCTGCAGAGGGCAGGTTGTCTGGTTGATAGGGAAACGTGAGAAAATGGTGGAAACACCACTGAAATGGTTAGGGAACAGCATGGGGAGGATGTCTGGATGCATCTTGGACACCGAAGTCGCTGCTATTAACGATGATATCCGACTATTACGCCACTTTTACGGAATGACAAAAATACCCCCCCAAAACCCAAGACAACATCGATTTTAGAGGAAATATTGTTAGGAAACATATATTTACTTGTACGTAAAGCGCAAGTAGCAGCACGCCCTCACCCCTAATGTTTTACTATTGTCTGACTGTCAGATCAGCAGCAGGCACTCGCCCCGAATGTTTTACACGGTCAGCTCAGCAGCAGGCACTCGCCCCGAATGTTTTACACGGCCAGCTCAGCAGCAGGCACTCGCCCCTAATGTTTTAGACGGTCAGATCAGCAGTAGACCCTCACCCCAAATGTTTTTGAGTGTCAACAGCACTGAACGTCAACTTGTCAGGATGAGGACCAGAGTGAAGAAGTAACATAGTAACATAGTTTATAGGGCCGAAAAAAGACATCTGTCCATCCAGTTCGGCCTGTTATCCTGCAAGTTGATCCAGAGGAAGGCTAAAAACCCCTGTGAGGTAGAAGCCAATATTCCTCACTTTAAGGGAAAAAATTCCTTCCCGAAGAAGGAAGAGGAAGTAGTGGACGATGAAATCACTGGCCCAACATGAGAAGGAGGCAAGCTGAGCGAGGACAGCAGTACAGAGGGGGAGGGATGTGCAGCACCGCAACAGGCTGTAAGAGGCGGTGGGGTGGCAAAAGGGAGAAGGAAGGCCACACCAACAAGTGTGGACGATAAAAGAATTGTCATTTGCAACTTGTGCCGTGCCAAAATGAGCAGGGGCATGAACACTAGCAACCTGACCACCACCAGCATTATCTTCATGGCAACAAAGCACCCAAATAGGTGGGCCAAACGCCTGGATCCACAATCGGTGTCTGCAGGTCACACCATTGCCTCCTCTTCCCTGTGTTACGTGCTAGCCAAGACGCATGCCCAGATGCCTCCCCCTGCACCTGGCCCCTCGCAAGCACCATCAGCGAGCACATCCACTTCTGTGTCCCAGCGCAGCGTACAGATGTCCATACCCCAGGCCTTTGAACGAGAGCGCAAATACTCAGCCACCCACCCACAGGCCATAGCACTAAATGCACACCTTTGCAAATTGCTGGCGCTGGAAATGTTGCCGTTTCGGCCTGTGGACACTGAGGCTTTTTGCAGTCTGATGGCGGCTGTCCCTCGTTATGCAGTACCTAGCCGCCACTATTTTTGTCGGTGTGC
>ONZH01016847.1:0-173720 GCA_900303285.1 Rhinella marina | reverse complement strand
TTGTATACAATAAAGAAGTTGTGCAGGCACAAGAATATGTCCAATTCACAACCATATGCGCATCAAGCCCTAAATGTGGACAAATATGTGCTGCCAGAGAAACACAAGATACAAAGTATATGATAAATATGCAGATTCAGACAGGCATGGTGCATAGGTAGAACGCCCCACTAGTATCGTTGGAATCACCAGGAGACCCCAGAGGAAGCAGGTGATTCCAGCGTTCTACCTATGCACCATGCCTGCCTAAATCTGCATTTGATGAGGGCTTGAGGTGAACTGGTAGGCAAACTTGAATACCTTGCTTTATCTTTCTCTGCTGTGTTAGACTCTGGCTTCTGTCTGGTAGCTGGACTTTATGACTGTTCTGGTACCTTTTAAATGGGGTGCCATTGGCTGTTGACTCCCTCTTAATACTCTGCCTGTATCTGTAAAGAGTCATGTGCTTCCCTTTAGGGACTCCTGCTGCAGGAGGGGAAGACATTCCCCTCACTGCACCATCTAGACTTGTCTGTTTCCACCACTAGACTCAACTCTCACTATCACTTCCTGCAACCCCTCCCTTGGTATGAAGCAGGACTAGCCTACTTCTGCCCAAAAAGGGGAGAATGGAATGGTAAGTTCCATTCTATCTAAAGATCTCTTTCTTTGCCAGATACGCTGCCACCTGCTGGTAAACCAGGCACATTACATGAACATAACAGTTACATTGGAATATTATGAATGCAAAGTATAGGTGGACCTGGAATAAATACAGAGAGACATTAATGGTTAGCCATTAGAGACAGTATCAGGGTGTAGGAATGGTAGTACCGCTGTGAGGTACTACATAGATATTGCACAGTAAAATGTCTGTATGTATGGACAATGGAGAGTACTGTAGTACTATTTTCTTTGTCATTATTATGTTTATGCAAGTAAAGAGGAAAAATATCTGTTACATCCCAAACACCAGCCTTCTCCTGAACCTTCTCCTCTTCATCCCCATGATAATTATTATCCTCTTCCCAAAACCTCCTATTTATCATCTTCATCATCCTCAACTTCATTCTCCTTACAAACTCTTCCTCATCCTCCACATCGTTGTCATCACAATCCTCCTTCTATCATTATTCTCATCAATTCCTTTGTCTCCTCATCATCTTCCTCACTGTCCCCCTGTAATCTAATCATACTCCTAGCATTATCCCCTGGCCTATCCTTTTGCACTACAGACTACTACTGTATAATGATTGCAGTAGCTCATGAGGACACAGGCAGCAGTGTGTGTGTATACAGTGGTTTTGCATGGTGCAGATATTGACACAAAACAATATCCACTTACAGCGCTCACCTGCACTTAAAGGGAACCTGTCATCACCTTTATGCTGACCATACTACGGCAGAATAAAGTACAGACAGGTGAGTTGATTTCAGCGGTCTGTCATTTCTAAGTATAAAAGTAAATGGTTGTCGAGAACCAACATCACAATTGTTGCAGAGTGGGCCTGGAAAAGAGTTCTGGCCCCCTGAGAAGAGTCCTGGTTATTCATGAATTCCTGCTCTCCCTGCCCACCTGCTGATGACTGACAGGCTTCTACCTAGTTTTCTCCTTTCTCTCTAGGAGAGAACTGCCAATCATCAGCAGATGGGTGAGGAGAGCAGGACATTAGGAATAACCAGGACTCTTCTCTGGTAGATTTGACTCTTTTCAAGGCCTGTGCTACAATGATTATGACGCTGGTTCTCAACAACCACTTACTTTTACCTCATAAATGACTCACAGCTGAAATCAGCATTTCTACCACTACTGTATACTCCCCTCAGTACAGTCAGCAAAAAGTTGATGACAGGTTCCCTTTAAGTCCTCTGGAGCACGAACACAGCCTGGAGTCGGCTGCAATATATCCAATTGAAACAAAGAAAAAAGTTCAGCTCCTTAAATAGCAACTTCTTTATTTCAAGCAGTAAAATCCATCAGGAGTACAGTATATGTCTACGCGTTTTGGACCCCACAATTTTGGTCCTTACCCATGTCCTTACTCATGACTATGGACCAAAATTGTGGGGGGGCTGAAATGCGTAGACATATACTGTACTCCTGATGGATTTTGCTGCTGGAGATATTGATACAGGATGTCTTGCCAAGAAAACAACGCCGAACATCCAGCCAATAACATGTATGAAAGTAATGGTAAAATGTATCTCATCCATGTTAAGCAAATTCCAGAGCTCCCAGGAGCACATCTAACTGTGAAAACACTTTGAACATTATTAGGATCCAGTGTTCCGGGGTAGCAAGGAAACACCACGTTGCGCACATATACTTAAAGGCTATGTACACCTTTAGAACATTTTTTATGATTGCATTTTACTCATTTTGAGTTAAAAATATTTTTTTCAATTGGTCTTTTTAAAAATGCCCAGCCATTTCTGAGAAACGGAACTAAAAAAACTGTCTGTTTATAGGCTGTCAGTTTATATTTTCTTGGAATACCATCATCTGAAAGCTTATGTTTACCTCTTGTTTGTATAAGCAAATATTTAAGCCATGTCCTTATCAGTTTGATAAGAATTGAGCTATAACAATATTACTGCATGAGACTGTGTAGTTTAAACACGTTTCACTGCAAAAATTGCATTATTTGCAAAACAATGTCATCCCCTGATATTTGTCCTAGCACAGATGCAGCTTACGCATTTTTCTAGCCTCCCTGTAGCTGCTGGAGCATGCGGAGCTGCCACTGGAGGAGGAGTCAGTGGTGGAGAAACAAGAGGATGATGATGATACTGACACTGGCCCCAATGACCAATCATCTCAGTGAGGGGCGGGGCTGGAAAGAACTGGGTCCTCTGACCTAGATGACTTAGTCACGTTTGACCATGGCATCTGAGGGGTTAAAAGTAGTGTTGAGCGAGCACCTCTGTGCTCGTATGCTCCGGTGCTCTGGCCGAGCACTAGGGGTTGCTTGAGTGCTCGGCCGAGCACCCGAGCATAATGTTAGTCAATGGGACTAAACCAGGCACCCCCGGTTCGAAGAGGGGAGGGTGTCTGGTTAATAGAAAAAGGTCAGAATCGCGACTTCTCCTCTTTTACTCCTTTCACTCGTAAAAGTATGCTAATTAACTGAATTTGTACGCATTAGCCTACAAAATGCTTACGCATTAGCGTACAAATGCGGACGCATTAGCATACAAATCCGTACGCATTAGCATACAAATTTGTGCACATTAACGTACAAATCAACATTACAGTGCGGGGAAGAGACTCGAACACTGAGCTCGAGTACACTCAGTGTTCGGCCGAACACCGAGCGGACCCGAGCGTAGGCATATATGGCCGAACAGTGAGTTCATCCGAGCATGCTCGCTCAACACTAGTTAAAAGTACACTATCTGCATTTCTGCCAGTCTTGGACATTAGGCCCGGGTGTCTACGGTAGCGGGTTCATTCTTTAAAGACCCGATATGTAAAATTCTAGTAAGTCACGTTTTGAGAGGGGGTTAAAAGGTAATGTACCTGCATGAATCTGATTTTGTTTCTCTCAAAGTGGTTGTCCCATCACAGCCTTTCATGGCAGATGGGAACGATTGAGCGGCTGTCACTCTGCTTGCCCACTCCATTTCCATTCCCAAGTTACAGAAACAATATAGCTTGCTCTGCCACACTGTGTAGTTCCCATTCACTGTTATGGGAGTTACAGAAACCGCACCTCCCACGACTGGCACTTACTGTTGATTATTGCCATCCCTGCCATGAGTGAATTTTTCTACACCAGAATTTTTTCTTTTGTATATACAATATACAAGAGAGTTATTACTGTGTTATCTGTGGTACTACATAGGACTGCACATAACATCTACAACATTACTTGTACTCAGAGAGATCTAATGTGTGTTATCCGTGGTGCTACATAGGACTGCAGGTGACATCTACTACATTATCTGTTATCAGAGAGTTATCACTGTGTTATCTGTGGTGTTACATAGGACTGCAGTTGACATCTACTACATTATCTGTACTCAGAGTTATTACTGTGTTACCTGTGATGTTACATAGGACTGCAGGTGACATCTACCACTTTATCTGTACTCAGAGAGTTATCACTGTGTTATCTGTGGTGTTACATAGGACTGCAGGTGACATCTACTACATTATCTGTACTCAGAGAGTTATCACTGTGTTATCTGTTGTGTTACATAGGACTGTAGGTAGCATGTACTGCATTAGGTGAGTTATCAAGGTGCAAAACAGGAACAATTTCAGCTGATGTATACTCGTGTATGTATACAGTTCTCTAAACACGGAGACCTCAACGCCTCTACTAAATTTCCCATTATACACTATTTGATTATGCAGCACTAATTATGTGATCCCTGCCCCCTCTTCCGCCACCCCCGCCCCCTTACATTTTGGTATTTTCCTGGCTCAAGTCATCTCGCCCTCACGCTTTGGCTCTCTCAGCAAACAGCTAAACAGGGCAAAGGTGAACAGCACGATACAGAGGAAAAACTAGATAAAATGGGAAGATGTAATCTGAATGTCACAGATTGGTGAAATGTGACTCTGGACTGCACTAAATGAAAATGTGACAGTCACCAAACCTGGAATTATGGAAGAGAACTCATAAAATATTTCTACATTGTGACAAATACTGCATCATTAAAGCTGTGAACATTTACACGTAACGATCTCCTTCACAGTATCAGGACGAGGGATCGCTCGTCTCCAAACAGAATCATTGTTTCTGGACAGCAGATTGCTGTTTAGACAGCACGATATGCTGGCCAGAAAAAATAATTTAGGATGCCTGCAGGAATGACAGGATCACCCAATGAACAAGCATTTCGGTCCTTCATCAGGTGATCTGCTGCTCCTCAGGAGCGAGTGTTCACAGGAATGTTTGTTCCCAATAATCTTCCCATGTAAATCCACCTTAACTTGAAAGAGCTGTAGTTTTGGTCAGTTTTCTCTGCTCTTCTCAAGGATCAGCTGGCATAAGCAATGACTCTCTTTTCCTGTTTGAACCTGAGATAGTACAACTGAGATAGTATAGGTCTTTCTTGCTCACGTCTGTATACAGACAGAATAGTTGGCTGTAGTCAGGATAAGCAAGGATAGGTGGTTTTGTGAGCTTCTTCTTGAGAAATTGGAAGGTAATCTCACATTCTTCACTCAGTTCAACAGATATCCTGCCTTAGGATGACCCTTCAGGAGTCCTTGAAAAGGCTCAGCAATTTGAGCAAAGTGTGGTACGAGTCTTCTGTACTAGCTGGGGAAGCCAAGGAACCTTCTTTTTTTGTTATAATATTTTTATTAAAGTTTCAATTAGTCAAACATCAAGACAAAACATATTAAGCTTTATCAAGCATCCACGATCCAAGTCCAGAGTAGCTGCTTTTTTTGGGTCTGGTTTTACACCTTCTTCAATAACAATGTGTCCTGGGGCGGACTGGCCACAGACCCTAAGGGGAAATTTTCTATTGGCCCGATGCCCAGTGCGCCACCCAAGGCATCCTTATGGCCACAAGTTGGGTACATAGTGATCTGATGCTCTCATCATTAATTAAAGAAGAAAGTGCCCTTCTGCATGTTTTGCTGTCCTCAGGATGGTAATAGAGTTGAATGCTGCAGCAGAGTCAGCAATATTTTGTGCTGCACTGTGTATTTGGCTCTGCTGGGTCAGAACTGCATGCTGACCTAAAGTATTGCGGCTCCTACCTCCTTATATTGTCCATGCCTTCTGTCAATTTGGACCATCCTAGAACATGGTGCCGCTTTTAGGCTTTTTTTTTTTTTCAGGGCCATTTTAAAGTCCCAGTCCACTCCTGAATGTGTCCCAGATATTTGACTTGAGGATTGAGCAGATGACGTTTGGCAGGTTTAATCTTCAGTCCATGTTTAATCTTCAGATCCAGAACACTTTAGCTAGGTGTTGTACATGTTCTTCATATGATTTGGAGTAGACGCCCATAACGTCTAGGTACAACAGAACAGTCTTGAAGTTTTTGTTACCAACATATCATTCTATTAGACTCTGAAAGGTACCTGGTATGGCGCAAAGTCTAAACTGAATGTAATTGAACTCGAACAGTCCCATGGGAGTAGTGCAGGTGGGTATTATGAACATGTGTACAGACAATGGTTGTGGAACCACTATATCAAGTATCTGGTTTGACGTTGAGCAGCAACATAAGGTCCTCATTCTGGTGCCCAGGACAGGCGTCAGCACCTGGCATACATGTATGCCGGGGCCCGCTGCGCTGCTATGAGCGCTTCCATCAATACAGATGGAAGTGCTCAGTGGCGTAGCTACCAGGGAAGCAGGGAAAGCGATTGCTTTGGGGCCCGAGCTGACAAGGGGCCCGGGAGCAGTACTTCTATGATTTTGTCAGGCTGCCTTACTTCATTAAAGGAAGGCAGCGTCCCACTACCCTACTGCAGAGCTACTTAGTGTTTATGCATTGCCCGGTCCCCCAGCTGCACTGCCTATGTGTATTCTGTCTCTCTGCTTGAGAAAGAGCAGAGATAGTGAGGCAGCGGAGCAGAATCAAAGCTTGATCTCTGACAGGGTAAGTTGCTTCTGTGTGTAATGAAGTACATGAGCCCTCGCACAGCACGCTTCACAGATGACCCCAGTGTAGGCTGGCCATAACTTTTCACACAGCGATGCTGTCACTGACCTCCCTGATCTGAATAGGCTTGTTTTTAACATTGGCCCTGTCTCTGCAGCATGGATGTCCCAGTTACTGACCTCTCTGACCTGTGTGAGCACACAACAGCACACTCCTGTTATCAGCACTGTCTCTGGAGATGATGGGGATACTACAGCCTGTAATAACCCAGCAGTCAGGGAAGATAAAGAGAAAAAAACAGAGATGATGCACTAACTAATCTACAGAATATGGATCCCTCCTGACAGCTAGCATTCCTGGCAACAAGATGTATATACTGTATGTGTGACTGCCATAAAAAAGAGAAACTATGCATATGCAGTGTCCCACTTATAGCTTGAAAGTGGACACTTCAAACTGTCTGTCTATGCCATGTCATTTATATTATGCATATGTCTTTAAATGCTGCAAGTACCTCTAACAGGCTGTTGGCTGCATTATTTATTTTACGCATATGTAAAACCATATGTAAATGTATGCAACAAGTCAGAACCAGTTTAGAGCAGTTTAGTCTAGTTAGAAGGAAGGAGGAGTGAGGAAGAGAGTTAGTCCATGATGTAGCTGCCCTGTCAGCCCTTGGCTCTGGCCAAGCCTAGGGATTTGTGGCCTACAACTTTTAGCTACTTTAAATAGACCAGTGCAACAAGGATATAGAGTGAGTTTAGTGGAGGTAACGGCTATATTTAGTTTATGGACTCCACAAGCACCAGTGATCAGGAGGACCTGAAAGGCACCTGAACACGAACAGACGACTAGGCGCAAAGTTATCTCATCTGCATCTACCCCTCCGGGGACTGTGGACCATATTATTTAGAGGCACCCAATGCAAAAGAATGGAGCAGAAGACTGATGCCTGCCACCAGGGAGACCGCCCTGTGGGTTGCTGATATAAAGTAAGGAATTATCGAGTTACATATATATATATCCAGTGCCTAGTTACTCTAGTGTGGACTTAGAAGAAGATCTATACAAGTGCAGAAAGAACCCTCTAATACTAGCTGAAGGAAAGCTTTGATATACATTTGCAAACAAGGCAATTTGTTAAGTAAAGTTCAACTATTTTGCAAGCAACGGTCTCCTCATCTCTTCCGTCGTTCAACTACTTGCACCGCAAGGTGCTGGCGTCATGATTCTCTCAGGGACCCTGCCAACCGACCTGGCAGAGCCCCTGGAACCGGAGAGTGCCCCAAAGGAATTGGTGTCACCTTCCACTCACTTGCACACCGGCCCAGGGAGCAACAGCTACAAATTGTGAGTACATTACACCCATCGGATCACCACCACTGTGACAACACTATACACACACATATACGCCCCTGTGGTTTGGTTGTCACATATACTCGTCCTGGATGAAAATGGACTACAGGAGGATTTGTCCAGTGGCACGCTCATACAGCGGTAGGAAAAGGTGGATTCCAACAGGCTTTTTCTAGCGACATATAGATCTTGGCTAATTACTGTACTTTCAATGAGTGGCCCTCTGACCTCTTGGTCAGTATAGTGGGCCCAACCGACCAAGACCCCCGTTTGCTAGTTTAGTGAGTCCACTCTCCCAGAGACCCCTCAGTCAGTTTAGCTGGATCCATGCTATGGAACAGGAAGCCGTCAGAGGAAGGCAGCCATCCAAACCTCTGCCCACTCCTTCCTCTGTCAGCCTCCTGTACTACAGCATACAGTGCAGTTTATGGCAGCCTCCAGTACTATAGCATGCAGTACATGGCAGCCTTCCCTCTCTGACCCCGGTGATCTCTTACAAATGCACACACCAGATGCCAGGATGGTCTCGGTATCGGATGCGCGCGTATATAAGCAGGGCTGGCATTGGGGGGGGGAATAAAGGGCAATTGCCCAGAGCCCCCATCATCTAAGGGGCCCCCTGCATCAATGCTGCTGTTCAGCTGAACTTTACAGGTCGCTAGGCCTCAAGCCTGTGAGGTATTAAAACAGGGAAAGACATCAACGCAACCTCCTGCGCTGGGTCTCACACGATGAGAGAATCACGTGAGACCCGGTGCAGGAGCGGTAATGTCATTGGGACGGCATGCATCGGGACGCAGACACACAAGCCACAGATAAAACTGTGGTCTGCAGCGGCTGGGGGACAGGAGTGAGGTTTTTTTTTGTTTGTTTTTTTTTATACTAAATGTCCACACTGCTGGGGGCACCAGGGAAGGAGATCATTATATATACTTGGCACTACTGAGGAGAAATGGGGGAGCATTATATACTGGCACAATGGGGGAACATCATATATATACATACTGGCAATATGGGGGGAGCATTATATATTGGAACTAGTGGGGGGCACTACAGGAGTACATTAGAGCCACTGGGACCATTATGGTTATATTATTACTACTAGGGTACTGTAGGGGCATTATTACTTGACACAATATGGAGGGCAATGCTACTAATGGGGGCTATCTTGGGGAGTATTATCACTACTGGGGCAATATTACTAAAGAGGTCAGTCTGGGTGTATAGTATGGTGTTTATGGACATGGGAGAAGCACAGCAGGCACAGTATTAGGAGTAGCTTCAAGAGGTTCCCTGGGTTTTTTCATATTGATGACCTATCCTTAGGATAGGCCATCAATTTCAGATTGGCGGGAGTCCGACACTTGGCACCTCCAATGATCAGCTGTTTAAGGAGATGGTGTTCTCTTCCTGCTCTGCTGCTGTATGTCTATGGGACGGCAGCAGTGAATAGTACGTGCCGTCTCCTCAAACAGCTGAGATCGGCAGTGGTACCAGATGTTGGATTGTGTTTTTTCCACATTATTATAAGATTTGGAGCCCCACTTTTGATTTTGCCCAGGGCCACATTTTGTCTAAAACTGGCCCTGTATATAAGTGTGCCATAATAAGCACAAGTACATGGCGGAGCAGTGGGGGCAGAGAGGGGAGGCTACCATGTACTGCATGCTATAGTTCAGGAGGCTGACAGAGGTTTGGAGATGGGTGCCATCTCTGTCCCTCCACTGCCAGCTCTGCACAGCGGCCAGTCATTAGCTGCAGCAGTCATGCGTCCCGCTTCAAAATGGATGCTAAAACTTACAATAAAGTCCTTTCATTCACTAACCGCAGCTCCTTCTCTCCTCCAGGCCCGGCCCAGCAGAGATGTCTGTGTCTCACTGCTGCATCGGGCCGGAGGAGAGAAGGAATGCAGGGAGATGAGCTGCAGTTATTGAATTAATGGACTGTTGGCTCCCCTGTACTACAGCAATGATAGGTATGTGAGGGGGCCACTGAGAGGTTATTATACTGTATGAGGGCCCCTTATACAGTATAATGACCTCCAGTGCCCCCCATTTAGTATAATGATACCCAATAACCCTTCATCCAATATAATGACCCCCAGAGTCTCCATTCAGTATAATGACCCCCGGTGACCCCCATAAAGTATAATGACCTCCAATGCCCCCTCCATACAATATGACCCCAAGTGAGGGGGTCACTGGTGGTCATTATACTGCATGGGGGGGCACAGGAGGTCATTATACTGTGTGGGGGCCACTGGGGGTCATTATTCTGAATGGGGGGCCACTGGGGTAATTATTCTGAATGGAGGGCCACTGGGGAGTCATTATACTGTGTGTGTGGGGGGGGGCTACTGGGGGGTCATCATACTGTGTCAGGGGCCACTGGGGATCATTATACTGTGTGAAGGGCCACTAATGGTCATTTTACTGTATGGGGGCCACTGGGGGTCACTATACTTTCTGGGGGGCACTGGGGGTCATTATACGGTGTGGGAGCCACAGGGGGACATGTAAATGTAAAAAAATGCCACAAGGAGGCCCACTGAGATTTATCACCAAAGAGCCCACATGAACCTGGAGCCGTCCCTGCTGGTGCCTTCCCGATATTCACTTTTTAACCCCTGTATAGGGATGGTGACTTCACTGCGGGTTTGCAACACCGTTACCTCCTGGGATGGTCCCGGTGTACAAAGCAGCTGAACAAATGGGTCAGGAACACTAGTGCAAACACAGGCATGGCACAATTTAGAACCAGGCAGAACACAGACGAATCCAAGGCATACAGGACCACAGGCAAAATTCCAGACATGTAGCACTTGCAGACAAACGGATGAGGGAGCCAGACATACAGACTTCAGAAACTTGGACACTGTTCAGACATAGCAGAGTGTGGCGAAACAGACTTCAACAGCTTGGACATGTGGTCTTCAGGAACTTGGACACTGTTCATACACAGCAGATACATACATACAGAAACCAGGCAAGACAGATGGGAAAAGAACTTGGACAGAATCAAGACAACACACGGAACAGACTTTAACAAATGAACTAGAACAGGATTCAGTCTGTGACACGGATCAGACTACAGCAAACAAACTGTGATAACAGTCAGACTGTGAGAAGCCAGAAAAATCCAGACACAACTACAAACTAGGACTATGATTATGACACAGAGACTCCAGTCCAAATGGAACAAAGCAAGATAGACATAAGAGACAAGTTACTCAACCAGGGCAGGTTATAACACTCAAGAGACATCCCCCCCAAACTGACACAGCACTTAAGACTAGTGTTGAGCGAAGCGAGCTTTAGATACTTAATCTGAAGTCGCTTCGTTCAAAACTTTGGAATAGTACTGTACGGAGATTCGTCTCTGTATAGTATTAGAATGTATGGGCTCTGATGAGCCAAAGCAAGTTATTCACTTTGTTGAATAACTTCGGTAATTGATTTTTAAAGTGGAAAACCACTTTAAAACTTGTAACCAAACTTGGGTTCCGAAGTACTAGTCGGAATCCGAAGCCGAGTTCGGTTTCAAGTGGCCAGGATTTGACTTAATGGAGTGAAGCTCCTTCTAATTTATCAATTAGAATCTCTACTGTCTGGTCAGTGGATACAGAATCCATCAGTATTCTGGCTCAGGATCCTGATGATATACCATCAGTATTGTCATCAGGATTGCTTCAGGATTTCATCAGGATTTACATGTGTATTTCTTCCTTCCTTCATTATTTATGCACTGCATAGACTGTAATGTGCGTATTTGAAAACAAATCTGCACAAAACTCGGACATGCTGCAGATTTTAAATACTGATGGAAATTAATCGCCTATGTGAATAGCTCCATTCATTAACATTAGCAGCGGATTCCGTTACATTAAACCCGGACTATATATGCATTGCAAATACGCTCGTAAGCGGCTTATAACTTGAAAGTAGATAACATATTTTAACAGAAGTCTCTTGAAGTATGGGACTCTCCCATATAGCGTGGGAGACATGGTGCCCTAAAATAGTATGGCATAGTAAGTGGTATTATGCATTGAGTCGCAGGATTGCTGCAGCTTGGCAGAACATTGCTCTCACCGCAGTTACTTTGGTCAGCAGGAGGCAATTGTGCAATTTTTTGGCAAGTTGCTATGTATAGTGGAGTATATATGGTGGTTAGCCATAACACTTTTAAAATGATAGCTGTATCTTCAGCTGTGTGGCATACAGGTTCAAAATAAGACAGGACAGGTCATGTCTAAGTGTGGATGTGTCTTAGCAATTTCACACTTAGCAGTAATGTCTATGATCCATAGTAGAGTACCTTACTTGGCCATTACAGATCCTGGGGCTTCCAGCTCTGTTCTCTTTCTCCTTTCCTGAAGAACCAAATTTTGTAGATAGTTCTCTCTTGATGGTTCATTTGTAGTGCCCTGAAATACACTGCAAAGCATTGAAAGTGTTAATAGCATTGTATTTCATGTATTATGTGCATGTACTTTAAATCCCATAAGGTTGTATAGGGAACGGGAGGTCCCATGAAGCTAGTCAAGGCTGGCTCCACCCTTCCTCTCTAGGAAGAAGATTCTGGAGGTAATGGCTGACTACTGTGCAGTGAACACCTCAGAGCTGCAAGGAGCAGATCCTGGAGGGAGACCCAAGTCCCTTACAGCCCATAAGTAACTTATGTGCCAGCCCACAGAAAGGAAAAGATCAGCAGAAGGTTTGGCTGACAAAAAGGGATTGCACACTTTGGCAAAGAAGGTAATCGCCGCTAATGTGGCTATAGCCTCATCTGCATGTGGTGGAAACACTGTAAGCTACAAGCTGCCCACCACATACAAAGTACAGGAGGACCCCCTGTTCAGAGACTGTACTTCTCTAAGGATACTGTGGATATTATATGTATATATATATATATATATATATATATATATATACTGAACAAGGGTAAGATGTTCCCCTGATATGGGCCTGCCGGTTTATGTAGGATGCAGGTCAGTGTTAGTGTAGGACTCATCCGATTGGAAGCCACCTTGATCGTTGGTGGATGAGCCCGACATATTTATGATCATGTATATGCGCTAAGAGCTTCCACTTTACTTACTATATAGCAGTTATGCTTTTTTACTTTTTTCACATATTCACCTCATGTTCATGTGTCATGGCTTATCTAGTGCTTGCTGCCATTTTTTGTTCAGTATTTAACTAGCCAGCAGGTAGCTTGCACCTGACTTTCATCTGCAGGAGGTGCTGTCTGTTTTTTGTCATTTTGTATATATAGAGGAAGACTGGCCTCCTCTGGGGAATTTAGCACTCCTGTTCAGACTGGTGCAGCTTCTGACCGGGTAAGATGTTCCCCTGATATGGGCCTGCCGGTTTATGTAGGATGCAGGTCAGTGTTAGTGTAGGACTCATCCGATTGGAAGCCACCTTGATCGTTGGTGGATGAGCCCGACATATTTATGATCATGTATATGCGCTAAGAGCTTCCACTTTACTTACTATATAGCAGTTATGCTTTTTTACTTTTTTCACATATTCACCTCATGTTCATGTGTCATGGCTTATCTAGTGCTGCTGCCATTTTTTGTTCAGTATTTAAAGGGGTTGTCTCATCTTGCCTAATGGGGGCATATCGCTAGGATATGCCCCCATTGTCTTATAGGTGCGGGTCCCACCGCTGGGACCCGCACCTATATCGAGAACGGGGCCCCGAAAGCGAACGGGGGCGCACTGCGCATGCGCAGTCGCCTCCATTCATTTTCAATGTGGCCGGCGAAGATAGCCGAGCACTGGCTCGGCTATTTCCGTCGGCTCCATAGAAATGAATAGGAGCGGTGGCCGCGCAAGTGCGGTGCGCTCCCATTCATTTCTATGGGGAGCCGGCTTGGTGGTGGCCGGACCGGAGTCCTCCAGCCACCACCTTGCGGGGCCCCGTTCTCGATATAGGTGCGGGTCCCAACGGTGGGACCCGCACCTATAAGACAATGGGGTCATATCCTAGCGATATGCCCCCATTAGGCAAGATGAGACAACCCCTTTAACTAGCCAGCAGGTAGCTTGCACCTGACTTTCATCTGCAGGAGGTGCTGTCTGTTTTTTGTCATTTGTATATATATATATATATACAGTATATATATATATATATATATATAGTACAGACCAAAAGTTTGGACACACCTTCTCATTCAAAGTGTTTTCTGTATTTTCATGACTATGAAAATTGTAGATTCACACTGAAGGCATCAAAACTATGAATTAACACATGTGGGATTATATACTTAACAAAAAAGTGTGAAACAACTGAAAATATGTCTTATATTCTAGGTTCTTCAAAGTAGCCACCTTTTGCTTTGATTACTGCTTTGCACACTCTTGGCATTCTCTTGATGAGCTTCAAGAGGTAGTCACCTGAAATGGTATTCCAACAGTCTTGAAGGAGTTCCCAGAGATGCTTAGCACTTGTTGGCCCTTTTGCCTTCACTCTGCGGTCCAGCTCACCCCAAACCATCTCGATTGGGTTCAGGTCTGGTGACTGTGGAGGCCAGGTCACCTGGCGTAGCACCCCATCACTCTCCTTCTTGGTCAAATAGCCCTTACACAGCCTGGAGATGTGTTTGGGGTCATTGTCCTGTTGATAAATAAATGATGGTCCAACTAAATGCAAACCGGATGGAATAGCATGCCGCTGCAAGATCCTGTGGTAGCCATGCTGGTTCAGTATGCCTTCAATTTTGAAAAAATCCCCAACAGTGTCACCAGCAAAGCACCCCCACACCATCACACCTCCTCCTCCATGCTTCACGGTGGGAACCAGGCATGTAGAGTCCATCCGTTCACCTTTTCTGCGTCGCACAAAGACACAATGGTTGGAACCAAAGATCTCAAATTTGGACTCATCAGACCAAAGCACAGATTTCCACCGGTCTAATGTCCATTCCTTGTGTTCTTTAGCCCAAACAAATCTCTTCTGCTTGTTGCCTGTCCTTAGCAGTGGTTTCCTAGCAGCTATTTTACCATGAAGGCCTGCTGCACACAGTCTCCTCTTAACAGTTGTTGTAGAGATGTGTCTGCTGCTAGAACTCTGTGTGGCATTGACCTGGTCTCTAATCTGAGCTGCTGTTAACCTGCGATTTCTGAGGCTGGTGACTCGGATGAACTTATCCTCCACAGCAGAGGTGACTCTTGGTCTTCCTTTCCTGGCACGGTCCTCATGTGAGCCAGTTTCTTTGTAGCGCTTGATGGTTTTTGCGACTGCACTTGGGGACACTTTCAAAGTTTTCCCAGTTTTTTGGACTGACTGACCTTCATTTCTTAAAGTAATGATGGCCACTCGTTTTTCTTTACTTAGCTGCTTTTTTCTTGCCATAATACAAATTCTAACAGTCTATTCAGTAGGACTATCAGCTGTGTATCCACCTGACTTCTGCCCAACACAACTCATGGTCCCAACCCCATTTATAAGGCAAGAAATCCCACTTATTAAACCTGACAGGGCACACCTGTGAAGTGAAACCATTTCAGGTGACTACCTCTTGAAGCTCATCAAGAGAATGCCAAGAGTGTGCAAAGCAGTAATCAAAGCAAAAGGTGGCTACTTTGAAGAACCTAGAATATAATACATATTTTCAGTTGTTTCACACTTTTTTGTTAAGTATATAATTCCACATGTGTTAATTCATAGTTTTGATGCCTTCAGTGTGAATCTACAATTTTCATAGTCATGAAAATACAGAAAACTCTTTGAATTAGAAGGTGTGTCCAAACTTTTGGTCTGTACTGTATATATATCTATATAATGATGCAGATATAATGATGATAGAGAAAGTGCATTCCTTTAGGCTGGGATAAGGAGAGATTGACCAGTCTGATTGAGAAAGAGAAGCGAGCCTCCATATACAACCTTTGGGATGACTGTAAAGACTTCATTTCATGTGAATAGTCCTTGTGTAGATCACTTACTGACTGGCCTTAGTAAAGTACTGTGGATTTATAATACCCCAGAGTGGTATTACCATTTCTTCATCTTGCTACTGTCTTTGACTGCTAACCACAGTGTCATCTGTGTACTTATTCCAGGTCTTTTGTCACTGTGCATGGATAATGTTGCTATAAAACTGTTTTGTTCATGTAATGTGCCTGGTTCACCAGCAGTTAGCAGTGGCTACATGGCAGACAGATCTCTATATAGAATGGAACTTACCATTCCATTCTGCCCCCTTTGGGCACAAGTGGACCACTCCTGCTTCCTACCAGAAGAAAGGGTTGCCGTTCTAGTTTAGTCTGGTCTAGACAGTGGAGCTGAAAAGACGTGCCAAGGTGTAGCAGCTAGGGGAGGCCCCCCTTCTGCACCAGGAGTCTCTCCAGAGAGAAGCAGCTCATAGAGCACCCTGACTCCTGATCAATTTACAGACAGAATATTGCGAGGGGTCAACAGTCAAAGGCACCCCACTCCAGAGATACCAGAACAGTCCTAAAGTGCATCTGCCAAAATAGAGCCAAGTTTAGCACAGCAGAGAGATAAAGCAGACTATTTCAGTTTGCCTGCCAAATTTACTTACTGCTGGAGAGTGTGAATCTGCATCAGTTGCAGCACAGTTGCAAAACAGGGGTTAATCAGACATCTTGCATCTTGGATTTGTGCCTCGTGTCTTGAGAGGTTAGACATCCACCCAGCAGAGGGAAGGAAACCAAACGGCCCACTTCCACAGAGGAACCATTCTTGCAGCAGAAGGAACTAAAGTGCTGAGTACAAGTTCCCAGAAGGACAAAGAAACCAACTGTACCCCTACAGGAAGTAAAAGCAACAGCCATCTTGGAGAAGGGAAAATACAGTTCCAGCTTCCCTGGATCCTAGGAATAAATGTTCAGAGGTCAGAGTGAGTACTGCTAGGGAAACTAACCTTGCTAGAGACTGTTAGGGGCCATGATATGCCTGCCAGAGCATCATACTCCCCAAAATTGAGCAGTTGCAGTGACTTTTAAAGGAGCCACGCACCAATTCTGCTGCCATTGCCCATAGCAACACACACTTAACCCTTTCAGTACCGGAGGTACTTTCGGTTATGCGTTTTCATTTTGCGCTCCCTACCTTCAAACAGCCATAACTGTTTTATTTTTCTGTTCACATAGCTGTATGAGTGCTTGTTTTTTGCGGGACAAGTTGTACTTTCCAACGCTACCATTTATTATTGCATATGGTGTAGTGGGAAGCGGGAAAAAATTCCAAATCGGGTGAAATTGCAAAAAAAACACTATTCCACAACAGTTCTATGGGTTTCTTATTTACAACGTTCGATGTTCATTAAAACTTACCAGTTACTTTCATTCTACTGGTCAGTATGAATCCGGTGATACCTAATATGTATAGTTTTTCCTGCGTTTTGATAGTGATAAAATAATTATAAAGTTGGCCTTTTTTTTTTTTTTGTCATATCTTGACCCCTATAACTTTTTGGTATTTATGTGTACGGAGCTGTATGGGGGCTCATTTTTTGCGGGGTGATCTGAAGTTTTTATTGATACCATTTTGGGGTGTGTATGACTTTTTGATCACTTTTTATTTTTTTTTTTTTTAGAAAAAAAAGCAACAAAAAACAGCGAATCTCCATTTGGACGCTTTTTTCCGCCACACAATTCGCCGTATTGGATTTTTTTTTTTATATTTTAAAAGTACAGGCGTTTTCGGTCACGGTGATACCCATGATGTCTATATTTATTGTTATTTAGGTATTTATTTTTTAATTATACGGAAAGGGGGGTGATTTGAACTTTTATATTTTTTTTATTTTTTATATATTTTTTAACATTTTTTAATTTTTTGTGATTATTTTAAAGCTCAAATATGAGCAAATAGATTGTGTTTTTTATTTTTTCTTTATGAGCAATGAGGGTCTTTTATTTTTGACTTAATGATCGAATTTGCTCATTTCTTATCCTGGCCTGCCATCTAGTGGCCAGAATAAGAATTGCACTTTGAAAGCGGTCATCAGCGAGGTTTACAGCTTTCAGATCGTGTACAGACACCCCGATTGGCAACACGGGGTGTCTGTACACCACCCGGAAGAGTACACTTCTGGGTTTAGACGCAACTAGATGCCGTGATCACGTGTGATCACGGCATCTAAAGGCCTACGAAGACGCCGCCGATGGCGGTAAGTACCCGCAAGTCTCTGCTGTTAGAAACAGCAGAGACTTGCCGGCTATGACGCCCGCTGCTCGTGCAAGCGGGCGCCATGTGTCCGCCCCTGGTACTCTAAGGGTTAAATTGCAATCTGGTTTACATTGTTCCCTCTAGTCTGGTACAGGGCATCAAAAGCCATGTCTGACAGTGAGGATAGCACCCACTTGGACCGCAGCGATCCACAAGCACCATCAGCAGCTGCAGAGAGCACCAAAGCTAGCAGTGATAGCGATGAGGATTTCAAGCAGCTTAAAGAAGGAATTTTGCACCCTCAACTATGGGACCCAGAAGGAAGACTTCCAACCTCTTCTGTAAGAGACCCCATGCTGTGAGAAAACCATTCATTAAACTACTGGCGCCACACCATGGACTGCTTTTCCGTTTTGTTGCCCTGTTTTACCTCTTGGCCAGAAGAGCAGGGATTGTTAGGACTCCACCCATCAGCCAAAAAACTATCTCCAGGTTGCTCATATTGGCACCATACCTCACCTCATGTTGAGTACAAATGACCTTTATTTATTTGCACTTGCATTTGTGTTCCAGTTTTGCGACGTTATAAGTCAGCACCCAAAGAATATATTCAAACGTGTACCTGAGCTCTTTGTGACCTTTACTGTGACATTTTTGCACCAAAGTTTTCAAGTGAATTGCAACGTTCAAGTATTTTTGCCCATTGTATTGACTCTTTTTACGGGTACCACAATGAGATCTCTTATGCACTTTGAATGGACTTTGGCAAAATAATACTGTTAGCTAGATAGTTAGGACTCAAAAATACAGTACTAATGGTCCCACTTTGCCTTGTGTCTGCGTAGAAAGCCTAAGTATTGCTTTGTATTATTTGCATATGCCCTTAACCGTTTTCTCTCCACAGACTTGGGAGGGGAAGGAACCAGTTTGTCCTGTGTCTTTTGGTTCATGTGCTGTTGCTATCCAGGGAGGACCAAGTGGTAAAGTCACAACAGTCCCACTATCTTAAAGAGGACCTTTCACCACTCCTGACATGCCTGTTTTAATAGCTTCATGCATCCCCCATGTAATAACAAGTCTGGAACATCTATTCTTATGTCTGTATGTTGTGCCATTCCTTTATTATTTGCACTAGAAGTTATGAATGGATTGCTATTTGTCTTCAGTAAGGGAACAGAGGGGAGGTAACAAGTTGGGGGTGTGTACCTGCACAGTCTGAACATGGCAGCACTGATTGGCTAGAGTCAGTCTGTGCAGGTACACACCCCCAACTGGTTACCTCCCCTCTGTTCCCTTAAAACAGGCATGTCAGGAGTGGTGAAAGGTCCTCTTTAAAGAATAACACTGCTGCAAAAAATATGTTCCTAGATGCCTTAAGGCACTGTGCACTGCCTTAGGGAAAATGTGCAATGCTATCAATTTAGTCATCAAGGTGACGAAGCGAGATTAAGCCACCCTCCTATTTGCAGTTCTTCATTGCATAGTGGTGGGATTATGGAGTAAAGACATCCCCATACTTTCAGTGGTACTAGGGCCCAGTATACACAAAAGAAAGTCAGGAATGATCGCTTGGTGTAGTCTTTTGGTTCTTTGGTTATACCGAGAGGCAAACGAGAAACCCTGCTCAAAAAGGCAGAGACCTGTAGGTAGACATTTTTTTCAGCTTGTGTATATGATAACCAAAAATAGACCTCCACCTTGACCATCTGTCTCAACAGCTTTCACCCTCCATCTGGGGCCTACCTACAATGGGCACGCAAGTATCGGCTATTTAGCCACGCACCGCAGCATCTGGTTGCCATTTATCATATACTTGCGATCTGATTATTTATTTGACTATGCACCCACGGGGTCAGTGCAGTTCTCTTTTTTCAGTTGCCACTCTTAAGCACTACCAAAAAAGCTATCATTGGTCATTGCAGTGGCAATTATCATGATACGTATTTACATACTACATTATATCATACTTAGACCACTTAAGTAATTTTTTAGTCCCCTGATGAGCCTTACATGAATTCGGTGAAACGCATTGGGACAGGGACTTGTTTAAGCAGGGACATTGTTGCCCGAGGACTTTGATATATCTATGTATCTCTGATGTTTTTTTTATATGTGTGGGTGTTTATAATTTACTATTTATTATTTGTTCTTTCACTCACATTAATAGAATTTTGTCAGTCTCTTATTTTTGATACATTGATATTATTGCTGCGATATCAGCATTATTTTCCACATATTTTGGATAGGCTAACCATCCCTCTATTAGGGCCTCCTAGGGTCTGCAGGAGGTTCCTGATACGGGATCACCCTTATCGGGCAGCCATTCCGTTACTAGGCAGGGTATCTAGTATAGGGTAAGATTTACTCTTCATACCCTATGCTTACCCTAGCCTTCTTTTTTTGGTTATTTTGATTTTTGATTGTTTAATAATTTTTTGGCACATAAGGATATTCTTTTATTTTCATTTAAGTAAAGGTTATGTTTTATATGGTGGTAGTCTGTGATCCCAAAAATAGTCTAAACCTGCACTCTAACTTTAAAAGGAAACCCTGGAGCATGCCCTAAGCACAAGCCGAGGACAGCTTGGTTTTACATAAGGGGGTATGTAAAACCCCATAGTGGTATTACCATTTCTTCACCCTGCTACTGTCTTTAACTGCTAACCACAATGTCATCTGTGTACTTATTCCAGGTCTTTTGTAACTGATGACCAGATGACCACAGACCTCATTACAGTCAATAGAGATGTGAACGAAGCCTTAATGAGCATAAAATCCGCATTTGTATGGATATAAGTAGGCTTTAGCAAATAGAGCTTCGGATCATAGATGCAAAGTTGATTTACTCAAACACTTAGGGGATAATTTATTATCTGAAGTACGTGTAAATTAGGAATATTTCAGGCGCAGGTGGTGGCGCAAAGGTTAGTTGCACCGGTATCTTCTACCTTTTCCCCGCTCATCCTTGGGTCTAAAATTGTGGGTGGGGAACGGGACACACCGGGAGGCCTGTCTCATTTACCATATTCTACGCCTGTTTTAGGAGTAGAAAATGTAAGACAGCTCGGGCTGGCGCTGGATGCACCGAAGTTATGGAGAGGCCGGCGCCTCTTCATAACTTTAGCGGATCCTCTGCCAGCTATGGGGCTTTATTAAGTCCGGCGTCTAAAACACTGACAGATAGACAGACATATAAATAAATAGAGAGATATGTGCACACTTACCTTTTTTTTGAAGGTATCTATTTTGCAGGTGTGTGAAGGGGCCCATGGAGAATTTAAATCTTTAAAAAACAGATGGAGAGGGGCTGATCCCAGGGTTTTACTCCTCCTGTATAATCTGTGAGCTGGGCTGTAACCCCTCAGAAGATGAGATTAATCAGAGGACTGAATGTCAAACAACCTCATCCAGCCTCCTCCACAGAGGTCCTGAAGATGGCAGGTGGGGTCTCTGTCCTCATCACAGGTTGGAAGCAATAGCTTCCTGCTCTGAACATGGGAACACAAGTTCCTCCTTTTATTAATTAATAATAAATAAAAGCATTGGACAACCATTTGGCATAAATATTATCTGTGATGTTTATTTTGGGTTACCATATAAATTATTAAAATATCAAAGAATTTAATATTAAAAACCAAGTTAAAACCAACCATAGAAGTAATCTTCATGGACCAAGTCCACCCAGCATAAGCTGAGCGTCAACACCTCAACAAATAAACATTGCGACAAGCTAAAGAAAAAGGGGAGGGGGGGTTTGGCGAGATACAGGTATTATAACTCCTCTGGCAAACTGACGCCTGATACCCCTCTCTATCAGACTCATTAAAGGGGTTCTCCGGGAATTAAGAAAATGAAAATACTTAAATATTACTTTATAATAAATATATTCCCAAATACCTTTCATTAGTTATAATGGCTTGTTTTGTCTACGGAGCAATCACTAGGAGAAATAAAATGGCCGCCATCCTATTAGTACACACAGAACCTATCCTAATCACACAGGAGGACAAGTTACTTCACAACACTGAGGTAAAGAGCTGCCTCATCCTCCTCTCTGCTCTGTGGGAATGGAATTGATGAGGAGACATTAAGTACAGAGAGGAGGGTGGGGGTAATGAGCAGCAGCACTTGTATGCAGTCTCCATTACAACAGCTCCTTATTAACACAATCTGTCCTGTCTGTCCTCTCTGTACTTCATGTCTCCTCTGAACTAAATTCCCCAGAGATTCAGCTAAAGTTGTTATCATCTGTATTCAGGATGATAATCCCTGACAAGCAGAGCAGAGAGGAGGATGAGGCAGCTCTTTAGCTCAGTGTTGTGAAGTAACTTGTCCTCCTTTGTGATTAGGACAGGTTTTGTGTGTACTAATAGGATGGCGGACATTTTATTTCTCCTAATCATCGCTCCCCAGGCAAAACGAGCCATAATAAATAATGAAAGGTATTTGGAAATATATTTATTATAAAGTAATATTTAAGTATTTTCATTTTCTTAATTCCTGGAGAACCCCTTTAAGGGACATTTTCCCACCGCTGCCACTATTCTGCCAATTGAATTTCAATAATCTTCCCACCACTGCAGAAAACACCAATCAGTTGCCGCCAGCAACTGCATGGCAACGGAGGAAGATTACAGGACCCTGCTCATACTGCAACACAGCGGACCTTGAAATGATCCAAAGGTACCTAATTCCGGAAAGAATTAAGAGACAAAGGAAGGGGGAGAAAAAAACAGCAGAACAAACCTTATACCAATAACCATGAACAGACTGTGTTACCATGTGTACCCCAAACTATGATGCTCTGGGGGGGTCCTTAACATTCTACAGCATTGTGCAAGATGCTGCCAGCACCCGCAGGGAGAAAACAGATAGCACTCCAGGCTCCCTGGCTGGGAGAGGACACACCCGCTAAGAAAGAACATGGAATGAGCCCCTGAGGAGCCGATGCAGCGGATAGAGGTGGAAGTGGACCTGATGAGATGTGTCATTGTGTACTCCCTCAGGCTGTTCTTCCCTGGGGATTTGTGCACTGGAAATGTACTGTAGTTTTGAAGAATGAGGCCAGAAGTAAACAATCTCTTTTAAACCTCAGTCACATTTAATAGCAGTGGATTCCAAGTGCAATTTCTGGCACCAGTAAGAAGTATGGAGGCAGGTTGGATTACTGCAATTTAGAACTTGTAAGTGTAGATGCCCATTATCAGATCTAGATCTGTATATTAATTCGGCTAGTGGTAATCTGGATGATGGGTGTATTGGCTGTAGACTCTCACCTTCCAGCAGTATCTTTGATGCTGGTGTTAGCTGGTCACTCTGCTGTCTGACTTTTCAAGTATTTACTTGAGGATGTGATAAATACTTCACAGGAGCAGGAGCTCTGCAGTGTGCCTCCTCTCCTTACCGTCTCTCTACAGGAACTCCTCCACCTGACCGGATGCGGGACTAGTACACTCCTAACAAAATAGGAGAAACAGGGTGGCCAGCCCTGTTCCTGTCAATCATTGCTAGCTATAATATTACTGGAAGTAATGGCCAAAACATGAAAAATACAGTATATTTCAATAGCTATTCACAATCATTTGCAGATACCCCCAGTTCTGGGGTACTGCAGTACCCCCTGATCTGTGAAAGGGAGAAAGCTGCAGCAGAAAGGACATTCCACCTGAGCTGTGATAGGGAGAGAGCTGCAACAGATGAGCAATGTCCTCTGAGAAAGGACACACCCCTTGAGCTGCCTGCATAAATAGAATCTAGCAGAGCAATTGAAGCATTGATTTGGGAGAGCTCTGGATCCATTGAGTTAAGGGCTTGCTCTAGATTTGTTAGAAACTGATTGTCGTATACTACATGATGCCTGATTTATCTTTTTTTTATATCAATTATATTAACCCTTTAAAGTGATCACACTGAGAAAATAAGTGAAACAGTTCTGAATAAGTCAGAGTTCTGGGGTGCTAATGGGTTTTCAGTTTGTTGTGCTCCGGATTCCTCTTTCTGAACATTAAACATTCACAGTGTTTGCTGCTGATAACACGGCACAAGGTGGTCGGAGGTCGACACGTGCTGCTTGATTTACTTAGGTGATGGATCAATACAAATCACTAGAATCGTCCTGGAAGTAAAAAGTATGGGGGATGGTTGATACCAGATAAGATGAGATTGCTAACAGTTCTCTGAAGTAAAACCCCTAATCAGTGCCCTAACCTCTACTTCCACGTAACTCAGTTTGTGCCATCAGTTTATTCCTGTCTATTGCTGCATTTGTCATATTTACTGAGTACAATACGATCCCTATAAACTGGCAGAACAAATATCCTTACTTTACATACAGATGCTTCATTGCCTGGCATAATTTTAGTTGTTTTTTTGTATGACAGTACTTATTTTCATCTTCTCTCCTACAAGACTGTTGATTGGGATTTGTTCATGCGTTCTCTATGCCTCCTAAATGAAAGCGTGCACCATTTGTGCAAGTAATGATTCTTGAGAAGGGATGGCTTTGAGAAGCCGGATTGTCTATCTGTCAAATTTCGAAAAGAGTTGGATGAGAAGTTTCTGTAATGCATTGGTGGTGTTGACACTGGTCACAGGAGGGCACTCACACACATTCTGTAGGGTCAAGACAGATAGATGCATGGCAAGATCGCTGTATAAGAAAAGCTACTATATATCAATGTATCAATAGACAGCCACGGTATCACAAATTGGTTCTGCAGTAGCCTATGCAGTGACCACCCAGACCATAAGAAGTCATCTATTTGAAGCAGCCCTGTATTCATAGACTCCACTAGCTCATTTGCCACTGACCTCTCATCATCACCAGGCGCACCTGCACAGTTTCAGTGTTCAGTGATATAAGCAGGTTCTGCCCTGGTACTAACAGTGGCCACATCAGGTGTCATGGTGTGTGGAACCAATAGCTATACTCTGCCCATTTCCCTCTGGTATTCATGGAGAACCAGCCTTTGGCATGTCCAGGACATAATTTCTGAATACAGCTAATAAGATCTTCAGCTGAATCTCTGTGGGAATGGAGTTCATAAGTAGACATGAAGTACAAAGAAGACTGACATGAGAGACTGTGGTAATGTGGGGCTGTGGTAATGGAGACTGCATACAAGAGCTGCTGCTCATTATCCACACCCTCCTCTCTGTCCTTCATGTCTCCTCATGAACTACAGAGACTTAGCTCAAGATCTTATCAGCTGTATTCAGGATCATAATAATATAAATCTAATATTTAAGTATTTTCATTTTCTTAATTCCCAAAGAACTCTTTTAATTATGGGGAAGTTGGCGGGGGTGGAGGGGTTAGAATGTACAGAGGAGATGGGAGTTTCAATAGAACTTCTTGCTGGCCCCTTGGTGCTCAAAAGAGCTAATCTGCAGATATCTAGGGAACACTTTTCTGTACAAAGATAACTAAGGCATCGTTTTATATCAGCATGATTAACCCTACAAGGCAATATGCCTAGTCTGATAGGGTTCATCATGCCGATAGATACTCTTTAAAATATAATGCTGTCATAAATAGTTATCCATCCCCTAACAAAAGTGTCCACTCATACTTCCATCCTTGCATGTTATAGTGTCAACTCATCCTATATAATGCCCCCTTACTTTATAGTGCCCCTTCATCCTTTAAAGTGCTCCCTCATATGCTATATTGCCCTCCTCATTCTTTATAGTGCTCCCTCATCATATATAGTGCCTCACCAAAAAATAATAGCTCTTACTCCATTACTCTGATCCCTCAATACGTAGTGCGCCTTAGGTGTACGTGGTGTGATGCAGTGACATCATTGTGCCACCTGCTGTGGAACGCTGACATCCTGGGTGCTATGCTGCAGATTTCCAGGCTGCTTACCATATGCTTTATGACTCCCTGCCATACCATAGTCATCACCTGTATCTGCATCCTGAAAACACAGATATAGATGTAAGTAGAACTTGGCTGCCACTGTCACTTCAGGGGATCCAGGTCAGCATCCTTTTTTCCCTTGTTTCTCTGAGTGGCTGATCTTTTAACAACCAATTTGGGAGAACTGGCCAGATCCTGCCCTGCTTTTGCATAATTGGTGCACCCCCACATCTTCCACCATTATACCTATGTACCCCAGGGAGCTCCTGGGGCAGAAGGACTACCAGGACTGAAGGAGGCACAAGGCACTTGTGGACTCCTATGTAGTTTATTGGGACAATCTGGTAGAACATGTGATGTCTTGAGTCATGGGACCATTAGATATAAGACATTTATTTTATCTACATCATCTCTCTATATGTACGTACATCTGGGTAATGTCCTCATATCAGTTAGATAACAAAAATATTAGGGATTTCTGTCCTCTCATGTACTGGGAGGTTGCACACTAAATAAAAGTCTGTTTCTCTATTTCAGGAGTGTAGTCCACACCTTTTCCACCATCTTCAGGGTGTGGTAGTTCTTGCTTGTTCCCTTTTCTCACAGGAAACTTTTTCTTTACCATAAATATAAAGCAGAGTAATAAGATGATGGCTGGGGCCCTTAACCCGGCGACGAGGCCCAGGTAGGTGTTCCTGTGGGGAAAAGGAGGCCAATAATTATGGAGTGTCAGATGATATAAGGAACCTATCTCCTCCCATCATCCTACTTCATCCCCTCCTCATACGCCTCATCATGAATCCTACAACCCTGAATTTAGAACCTTGACTCATGTTATCTCTCAGCTTCATCCATAATTCCCTGTCCCCAACCTTCCACTTGATCCTCTTGTATAATGGCACCTCACCTTATTCTATGCATTTTGCCCCACCTGCTTCCAGCTTGTACCCCTCTATTATGTAAAGACAGGGCCACCACCATTAAAATGTAACCTTTAATATAGATGTTAAGAATCCCTCTTATGTGATCATAAAATAAACAGGTGGGACTGACTTAAGGAAATGACAACTCTCCTTACTGTCTGCCCCTATACTGTAAACCTAATAGCCTCTGTCTTATCATGCCCTTGAGTAATCCTGAAACAGAAACAGAGCCACCACCAAGTAAGATTGTGCATCGTCAATGGCCATAAATGAAGACTATGAGCACTATTATATACATATACAATGGCCAAAAGTATAAAAATGAACAGAGAAGTCACGTTTCCCTGTGATGTACAACTATAGCTCCTCAAGAGACCTATAAAGCATACACCATGGTATTCACATATCTACCATAGATGTCAAAAGAATGTAACACAAACACATCCAGACAAAAGGCACAATGTTGTATGTATAGACATAAGAGACAGGGCCCATGAGCACTAGTTACAAAGTGGTGATGGTTAGTCCCACCCGCCTAATTATTTTATGATAACATGAGAGGGATTCTTATCTTACTATCTATATTAACCCCTTGAGGACAGAGCCCATTTTGGCCTTAATGTCTGGGCCAAATTTTGGAATTCTGACATGTGTCACTTTATGTGGTAATAACTTTGGAACGCTTTTACTTATCCAGGCCATTCTGAGATTGTTTTCTCGTGACACATTGTACTTCATGACAGTCATAAATTTGAGTCAATATATTTCACCCTTATTTATGAAAAAATCCCAAATTTACCAAAAATTCTGAAAAATTTCCAAATTTCCAAATTTCAATTTCTCTACTTTCAAAATACACCGTAATACCTCCAAAAATACTTATTATTTTACATTCCCCATATGTCTACTTTATGTTGGCATCATTTTGTAAACGTCATTTTCCTTTTTTAGGACGTTAGGAGGCTTAAAAGTTTAAAAGCCATTTTTCAAATTTTCACAAAATTTTCCAAAACCATTTTTTTTTAGCACCAATGCAGATATAAAGTGATTTTGAGGGGCTTACATAATGAAACCCACCATAAATGACCCCATTTTAGAAACTACACCCCTCAAATTATAAAAAACTGCTGTTACAAACTTTGTTAACCCTTGAGGTGTTCCACAAGAATTAATGGAAAATGGAGGTGAAATTTCAAAATTTCACTTTTTTCGTAGATTATTCATGTTAATATTTTTTTTCTTGCAACATAGCAAGGGTTAACAGCAAACTAAACCTCAATTTACATTGCTCTGATTCTGCAGTTTATAGAAATACCCCATATGTGTTGGTAAACGTCTCTATGGGTTTGTGGCAGTGGTCAGAAGGAAAGGAGCGCCATACGGATTTTGGAGGCAAAATTTGCTAGAATAGTTTTTAGGCACCATTTTGTAATTGAGAGACCCTGACGCACCCCTACAGTGGAAACCCTCATAAAGTGACCCCATTTTTGAAACTACACCCTTCAAAGAATATATTAAGGGGGGTACTGACCACTTTGACCCCCTAAGCATTTTACGGAATTTGGAAACACTTGGCTGTGAAAATGAAAAAATTTTTTCTTCCAATAAAATGTTGCTTTAGCCCCAATTTTTTTTATTTGCATAAGGGGTAACAGGAGAAAAGCCCCCCCATAATTTGTTACCCATTTTCTCCTGAATACGGCAACACCCCATATGTTGTGGTAAACTGCTGTGGGGGTACATGGCAGGACTCAGAACAGAAGGAGCGCCATATGGATTTTACAACACAGATTTTGATGGAGTGGTTTGCGGGAGCCATTGATTTTTATTTTTTTGAGCTATTGTCTTATGTGGGGGCTCATTTTTTGCAGGATGAGGTGAGGTTTTCATTGGTACCATTTTGGGGTAAATACGCCTTTTTGATCGCCTGCTATTACACTTTTTGTGAGGGAAGAGGGAAAAAAATGGCTATTTTGGCATAGTTTTTTTAAAAAAAATTTTACAGCATTCGCCTGGGGGGCCATCTCATGTAATATTTTTATAGAGCAGGTTGTTACGGACGCAGCGATACCCAATATGTCCAACTTTTTTATTGTTGGAAAGTTTTACACATTAGATGCATTTTTGAACAGAATAAAATATTTTTTTTGTGTTGCCATTTTCAGAGAGCCATATTTTTTTCAGTTTTCAGGCGATTGTCTCAGGTAGGGTACAGTTTTTGCGGGAAAAGATGACGGTTGAATTGATACCATTTTGGGGTAATTACGCCTTTTTGATCGCCTGCTATTACACTTTTTGTAAGGGAAGAGGGGAAAAAATGGCTATTTTGGCATAGTTTTTTTAAAAAAATTTTTACAGCATTCGCCTGGGGGGCCATCTCATGTAATATTTTTATAGAGCAGGTTGTTACGGACGCAGCGATACCCAATATGTCCAACTTTTTTATTGTTGGAAAGTTTTACACATTAGATGCATTTTTGAACAGAATAAAATATTTTTTTTGTGTTGCCATTTTCAGAGAGCCATATTTTTTTCAGTTTTCAGGCGATTGTCTCAGGTAGGGTACAGTTTTTGCGGGACAAGATGACGGTTGAATTGATACCATTTTGGGGTAATTACGCCTTTTTGATCGCCTGCTATTACACTTTTTGTAAGGGAAGAGGGGAAAAAATGGCTATTTTGGCATAGTTTTTTTAAAAAAATTTTTACAGCATTCGCCTGGGGGGCCATCTCATGTAATATTTTTATAGAGCGGGTTGTTACGGATGTGGCGATACCTAACATGTTCATGTATTGTGTGTTTTTTTATTTTTAATCAATTTTTTTAACTTTTTTTTTTTTACTTTTTTTTTTTCCACTTTCTGGACTCAGATCCACTTGGTTCTTCAAGAACCAGTGGGTCTGGTATTTTACAATACACTGCAGTACACTGTATAGTGTACCGCAGTGTATTTTCTTATAGCCTGTTCAAGCTCCTGCCTTTAGCAGGAGCTTGAACAGGCTTTCATGGCAAGCCAGACGAAAGCGTCTGGTTGCCATGGTAACCATCGGGACGCTGCCACAGCAGAGCAGCGTCCCGATGGAAGGGAGAGGGAGCTTCCTCCCTCTCATCTGCCCACACCATCGGCGCTGCCAGCGCACCGCAGCGCCGATGGGAGAGGGAGGGAGCGCTCCCTCCCTGTTAACCCCTTCCATACAGCGGTCCCTACGGACCGCGGCATGGAAGGGGTTAAACTGCTGACATCGGTGCCAGCACCGATGTCAGCAGTTTCAAGCAGAGTATCAGCTGTATGCTGATACTCTGCTTGAATAACGCTCGGCCATTTAGAAAAATTATTGCGGGCGGCACTCGCGGCAGCCGCCCGCACATTGGAAGTCTCCCCCCCGCCGCCCATCTGCCCACAGCCAATCAGGGGGGCGGGGGGGACACCCTGACCCCCCCCAACCCCTGACACTCGGCGGGGATTTGCTAGAATAGCGCTATCCCCGCCGAGTACACGGAGCCTGCTGTGAATGGCTGGTCTGAATAGACCAGCCATTCACAGCGATCGCCATTATGGGGGGTGCACGGCACCCCCCGAGGCCTTCACTACGGATGGCTGGCTGTGTCTAACAGCCGCCATCAAAGCATGTTAACCCCGCTGCACTGAGCAGCGGGGGTTAACATGCATGACGTACCGGTACGCCCTGTTGCGCTAAGTACCTAGCGCCCATGACGTACCGGTACGTCCATTGTCGCCAAGGGGTTAAAGGTTTTGATTTAATGGTGGTGACATTGTGATTGTATTGATTTGCTCAAGACTGTTAATTATCTGACTCACAGACAGTCGACTTGCTGAATCTGTGATTTTATGGCTGGATTTCATGTCTATTGCCAGGTGTCCTTCAGTCCTATGGCTACCAGGAATTATGTCTAGTTCAGGTATATGATGCCCCCTGGCCACTCTCATTTATAACAGACCCAGTGAACCCATATTATGGAGTGTTTTATCACTTTTTTTTACCTGAAAGAGTGGGTGTCATACAAACGGCATGCTCCCCTCCCTCCACAGGCTCTTGTTCCCCACTTAAGGCAGGTTCTGTCGATGAGAGCCCCAAAGTAAATTGGAGCTGGGATTCCAGCTGCAGAAAAACAAAATACAGGGTAAGATTAAAGTTGGCAGAGAGAAAGCTGTGGCTGTCGCTGCTATGAGAGTACTGTGGATCTATGGAAGTCACAGTTATGGGAGCACTGTGGCTGTCAATGTTATGATGAAACAGTGACTGCCACTGTTATGGGGTTCTGTTGTTGTCACTGTCATTTGGCTACTGTGGTTATCACTGTTATGACAGTACTGTGGATATCATTGTTATTGGGCACTGAGGCTACCATCAGTAAGATGGTAGTATTGTGGCTATCACAAAAATCTATTAAGAGGTAAATTGACCATATGTTGGGGATGAGCGCCTACTGTACATGGCAGCCACTGACTAATCCGCTCCACAAGGAGCCCTGCGCTTTAGTTCCCTTCTGTTATACAACCACATTACCAAGATTTGTCGTTGTAAAACTGTGGCTGTCATTGTTATCAGCCATTAAGCATGCATATGGAGCCTGCGTACTCTATAGCTAATGGAGGCTGCTATAGCACTTAGTGACTATGGCATTTAGTGTTAGGTTCCCGTCTTAAAGAGATCGCCTTGACGTTTGGCAGACGGACACAAATAGTTGTGTACAAAAGTATTTGCCCAGAATCTCACATTTACAACGTAGGGCTAGTAATGTGTAGATAGTGAGTATGGCAGTATTGTATGTACTCATTTTATTGTTTCTGTTTGCAGAGTGCTGTTGCATTTTTTTGTGTTTTACTTTTCTATTTGCAGCCATGGTGACGTGCACCTGCATACTTGGATGTGCTGACTGACCCACAGTTTTTCTTGCAGTTTAGGTGAAGGTGTGGCTGACTCCACCACCACTTCGGTCGCGCACTCCTAACTAACATGTTTGCCTTACAGGTTTATTTTAATTAGTGCTAGCATAAAGCTGTGTCCTGCTCTCCCTATATGCATTGGAGGCCAATTGATACCAGGAGGTGGAATATAGAGTGGGCTCAGCGTTGTGTGGAACCTGCATTCCCTGAGTGTAACAGAGGTCAGTGTGGCACCAAGGAGGTATCATATTGTGTGGGCTTGGCATGCATGTGGAGCCTGCATTCCCTGAAATCAGTGGAGGCTATTTTGGCACCATAAGAGGTAAAATATAATGTCGGCTTAGCATGCATGTGGAGCCTGCATCCTCTGTAGCTAATGGAGGCTGCTATGACACTTAGTGACTATGGCATTTAGTGTTAGGTTCCCGTCTTAAAGAGATCGCCTTGACGTTTGGCAGACGGGCACAAATAATTTTGTACAAAAGTATTTGCCAAGAATTTCACATTTACAACATAGCGCTAGTATCGTGTAGATAGTGAGTATGGAAGTATTATATGTACTCATTTTATTGTTTCTGTTCGCAGAGTGCTGTTGCATTTTTTTGTGTTTTACTTTTCTGTTTGCAGCCATGGTGACATGCACCTGCATACTTGGATGTGCAGACTGACCCCCAGTTTTTCCTATTGTTATCAGCCATTGGGGCTGTCACTGTTGTGGGGCTCCTGTTGCCAAATAGGACTTCCATTATAATCCCTTGTGACCTCCACTTACCTAAAGTTCTAATCAGTAACATGTAGATACCGACAGCCAGAGACCGCAGTGCTGGAGATACAGACCTGCAGAGGAACAAAGAGGGGTTAGAAGAGATAATGTGAGGCCTCTACACCAAGGACAAGCAACAGAGGAACAGGACAAGCAATGGGGCCTCCTCACCCGATGTCTAGACAGATTGTTCTGCCTCCCTCTCTCCCAGTAAATCATGTAGTTACAGACAGCATTGCCTTCCTGTCTATCCTTGTAAATTATGTAGGGAAAAAAGTATTGTCTTCCTGTTTCCTCCATTAAATGAAGGCACAGATAGTACTGTCTTCCTGTTTTTCCCTATAAATAATGTAGACATACAGCGCTGTCTCCCTGTTGTTCCTGGGAAATGTTATGGGTGCATACAGTATATTAGTGTCTTTCTGGTTCTTCCTTGTAAATGATGTAGGTGCTTATAGTATGCTTCCCTTTCTTTTCCTGTAAATAACGTAGGTAAGGTACAAACAGTCTGCCTCCATCTCCTGTATAAATGATATATGTACAGATAGAACCACTTGTCTCTACCTGTAAAGGGTGTAGCACAAACAGTACTGCCTGCCTGTATCTGCCTGTAAATCATGTAGGTATGGTTAGTGCTACCATTCCTTGTCTCCTGTAAATGCAGCAGGTACCAATAATTTTTTTTTCCTTTACAGTGCCCAGAAAAATGTCCTTCATAAATGCTGGGACTTACCAGAGGACAATGACGTAGGAGGCAGTTCCACTGATGGAAAATACGAAAGTCGAGACAATTTGTGTGATGACGTAGATGAGGAACATTTTTTTACAATTGTCACTGCGAGGACATGAGCCAAGCTTCACGGATGAATTTACTGATGGGAAGCCCATGGATTCAATACACAAACAGCTCTGATAAACCTGTAACAACCCAGAGTATTATCATATACAACACACAGATTATTACATTACACTAGACATGAGCAGATTGATTCCAAATTAATTGGATCTGTTACAAATTTCACAAAAATTATTCTGCCAAATGAATTTGAAATTTTAGCAACTCTCAAAACAGTGCCTGCCAGTTTAATTCAACACATTTTATTGCATCTTCTAGTTTAATTCAGTGCATTTTATTTAATCAGTAAATCAGTTCAAGTCAATGCATTTTATTGCGTTAATATACTGGTTTCATTCAATGCATTGTACTGTGTTAATATACCAGTTTAAAGGGAACCTGTGTTTGAGCTGCAGGCAGCATGTTATAGAAGATGAGAAGCTGAGCAGATTGATGTATAAATCACGGCTATACTGATGAGGTACTTATGTGTCCCTTGGATATTATACACTCACTGCTGGAAAGGGATAACACTAAAACAAAAACAAAAAATTTTTTCAAACATATTTTATTTGTTTTTTAATTTTCAATACAAAATCACATTTAATGATAGATACATTTAACCATATCCAACACATGGACAACAATGGAAATTCTGTTCCGAAAGTGAAAGAGTGCCATTTTTAGGTCTAGGTCTCTCTTGAAATTGCTTGATTTTTTAATTAAGGAATTGGGTGTCTTCCCAAAATATCTTTAAATTAGCACAAGCCCATGAAGAAGGTCTGATTTAGGTTCATTGCATTTAGGACAATTTGTTATTCTCTCAGGTTTTAAAGCTGCGGGTGGTAGATCAAAGGCATAAATTGCCCTATGCATTATTTTTGTTGAGTCTCTCTCCATCAGTATATGTTTTCTAAAGTCTCTCCAACCACTTATAATATCTTGTCCTATGTCTACTTCCTCGAGCTGCTTTGCCCATCCTTTATAAGCTGATCAGGCATCTCCTGAACAGAGTTTAGACCTAAGAAAAGAATATAACATATTTTTCGCTTTATAAGACGCACCCGATGATAAGACGCACCCCAGATTTTAGAGTAGGAAAATAAGAAAAAAATATTTTTCATCAGACCCCCCATAAATTTCAGGACATCACATCAAACCCCCATATCAGCCCTCCATGTCCCATCAGACCTCAGATCAGCCCACTCAGGCCCCATATCAGCCCACTCATCCCCCATCAGACCTCAGATCAGCCCTCCATGTCCCATCAGACCTCAGATCAGCCCACTGTGCCCCCATCAAACCTCAGATCGGCCCATCAGCCCCCATATGAGCACACTGTGCCCCCATCAGACCTCAGATTGGCCCATCAGCCCTCATATGAGCCCACTGTGCCCCCATCAGACCTCAGATCAGCCCATCAGCCCCCATATCAGCCAACTCTGCCCCCATATCAGCCCACTTTGCCCCCTTCAGACCTCAGATCAGCCAACTCTGCCCCCATATCAGCCCACTCTGCCCACATCAGACCTCAGATCAGCCCACTGTGCCCCCATCAGACCTCAGATCAGCCCATCAGCCCCCATATGAGCCCACTGTGCCCCCATCGGACCTCAGATCAGCCCATCAGCCCCCATATGAGCCCGATCTGCCCCCATCAGACCTCAGAACAGCCCCGTAAGAATAAAATAATAAACTTCTCTTAACTCTCCTGCGCCGCGGCTCCGCTCCGGGTCCAGCGCTCCTCTGTCTTCTCCTGCCGGCGCTGCACTGTCACCTGACTGCATGCAGCGTCAGGTCATAGTGCGCGCACTACGTCCTGACGCTGTACGCGGTCAGGACGGTGCAGTGCCGGCAAGAGAAGACAGAGGAGTGCCGGAGCTGCAGCGCAGGAGGGTGAGTATGTTTCCCTGCTCCTAATACATACTAGTGAGCGCTAATGGAAGCATTCACTAGTATTCACTTTATAAGACGCACAGCCATTTCCCCCTACTTTGGGGGAGGGGGGGGTGCGTCTTATAAAGCGAAAAATACGGTATATCTGAAATAGATTGTCTGTTTTTGGATGTGAGGAAACTATCAAAGGCATTTGAGGGGGCTTCCCTAGATATATCTTTTAATTTCGTCCTACAATAGTGCATAACCTGTTGGTAAGGAAATTGTTTTGGGCCCTAAAAATCGTATTTGTTGCATAATTCCTCTAGTGTTAGCCATCTGGGTTTTGTGTCATGTATTAGGTCTCCTATTTTATGTATTCCTTTCATTTTCCAACTATTACATAGACTACTTGTCATACATTCTTGAAAGTCTGGTGTTCCCCATAAAGGTACATAAGTGTTTTGAACATTAGTACGACAAGTCAAATAGCTTTCGCGTTACTTTCCACGTGATAAGAGTGTCCCTAAGAAGAGTCGAGCACTTCAGATCAGATCCCACGGATTGGCCATGTCTCTCTCTAAGAGTGTTAGAATGGAAGCTAGTTTTTCCCCTCCAATCCAATATGTGACGTAGAAGACATGTCAAGTTATATCCTCTTATATTTGGGAAGTTGATCCCACCCTCTGTTCTGGGTCTCATAAGTTTGTCTAGAGCTATTCTAGGTCTTTTTCCAGACCATATGAAGAAAGAAAACTGTGTATTTAAAGCCGAAACATCTTTATGCTTTAACAGTATTGGGATCGTTTGGAGGAGGTATAATAGTCTGGCAAAGCAGGACATTTTAATTAAATGGCATCTTCCAACCAAGTTGAGTGGTAGCTGGGCCCACCTTTTCAAATCCTCAAATATCCTGTCTAATAACGGTCTATAGTTTAGATTGTATAAAGATGCGGGGTGACGTCCAATTTTAATTCCTGCAAATTTTTATTGATAATCACTTAAAACATGGGTAGGGATCAAAATCAGGGGCGGACTGGGAACTTAAAGTGGCCCTGGAAAAAATACTAAAAGTGGCCCCGTTTTCTAGTTTGGTCCAAATTGATGGAAGGCAGGGCCAACAATACCATATTGTGGCACATTACACCACCACAGTCCATTACAAAATACTGCCAGCAGGACAAAATACATCCCCAAAAACTTCTACTGGCCAGCCGTGAGGAGGGCTCAGGCGGCCCCTTGGGCATCGGCCCACCGGTAATTTTCCCTGTAAGGTCTATGACCAATCCACCCCTGATCAAAATCAATTCAGAAAAGTACCAGTGTGTGGAGCTGAGGCACTATCCACACCAGTAGACTGTGTCTCACCTGAACTGAACTTAATTTGACCTCCCCAACAACAGGAGAAATGTTGTCCCAGTGAGACACACATATACAGTGGGTCGAATAAATGCGTGTCCAAACCCTATACTAGGTGTAGCGAGACTAGAGTGCACCTGCTACACTTCAGGATCACTGACTCTCCCTCCAAACACCTCTAGTTGCCAGTGGATTCCACACTCGCCCATTTGCACACTAAAATCAGCTGTGTGAGGATAGACAGAGAGCACTTCACTGGGACCTAGAGTGGGTTAGTTACTCATGGAAGTGGAGTATGTACCCCAGTATCCCCTCCACACTCATCCCCTCTAGCGATTGAATGCCTCTATCTACCAAATCCCCCAGCCTCTAACTGCTATGTACAAGCTTCATCAGGAGCCGCACAGAGGCTGTATCAAGGAGACTGAAAGAGGGATGGCTGCACACACACTGTTGGTGTGGAGCCTCCGGCGCTAGTATGGCTGTATGCGGCCACCGGCACAGCTGTCTTAAAAAGCCACATGCCCGCCCATAAGGGGGTGGAGCTATTCAGGCCCATGTCTAATGGGAGCGGAGGAGAAACTTCATGTGTACACCTCCTCTCCTCCCACCAGACAGTGCAATTGGTCAGATCAGCTGCAAGTATGCAGGATGATGGGGAAAACAAAGCAGTTCATACAATTGGCATCTGGCATAAGGAGACCTATGTAATAGTGTGAGATGAGAGACATCACCCAAACTTACATTATAGTTAAATAGTTACCCATCACTAATGAAGCTTGACTCAATGTCTCATATGATGTCCATTTAGGAGACAAACAGGGCAAAGGACCGTAGTCGCAATTGACGTGACGTGACAATCGCTCATGACAAAAGACCACAATTGGGAACTGATTTCTGGCAATTCCCAAATGCATTGGAGTAGGGTGACTACTATGTCAAAACCCCCAATAACACACAACCTCCCAATAGAATAAGAGGTGAGTGACCCAAACCCCAAGATATAACTAAATAGACTCCATGTCACAATGGTAAAATGTCCATGACAGAGCTAGAATGACCATATGACATGGGTCAAGAAAGAGTGGGGAGGGACATGAAGCGACTATTAAGTGTACCCCTAGCGAGGACACCCGAACTGGAGGTGTTCAAAGGTAGGACGTGTATGATATACTGTATACTCATTAACCCTTGTATGCATGACATCAGAAATCTACACATTTACATAACACAGGCCTTTTAGGCCCATGTACAAATCATATGGAGGAACTCAAATAAACTGATTTTTCCTTCTTCAGTTTGTAAGACACCATTGTTGATTTGTTGCTGAAACCAAAGACACCATCATAAAGTTCTCGCCGTGGATTGTGCTTCATCACCGGAGGAATATCTTGTCGATATGGCTTCATAATACGAACAACTGTAAAATCTTTTTCAAGGAAAAAATTGCCCAGTTCAACATTAGTAACGTAATTGTCCATTGTTATGTTTCTACCAGAATTGTAAATTGGTATAGCAAGTGTCTTTATAATGTGAGAACCTAGATCTTTCTGCACTGGAGCACCAACTTTTTTTCCATAGTAGATAAGCCCATTCATCCCATAATAATTGGCAGAATCACACATCCAGAATATTTTCAGTCCATACTCGGCTGGTTTACTAGGCATATATTGAATGAACTTGCAACATCCTCTGAAGGCTACAAGTTGCTCATCCACTGTTACATTATCACTAGGATTTTCAGAGGTGGGATTCAAATTTTTAATAACAGGTTCCCTACTCAAAGGTGGACATGCAGCATCATGACACATATTTACATATACATCTCATATAGGCAACACACATACACATAAATACACCATATACTTGGTACACATACATAAATACACCACATATATACACTACACACACATACCACCCAACTTTTAAAAGGCCTAAGGAGCTACACTACGGAAAACCTGAGCGAACTGGCTGAATCCCATGCCTGAGGATTCTAGAGTATGGTACAATTCTTGATTAAAATATTCCAAATGTAAGTAATAGGTCCTAGTTGATCCGTTTCCAACCAGGACGGGTTCGCTTATCATCAAATTGAAGGCTTCTCTGAATATCCTCATATCTATTCACTGACATTGTTGCTTTGTAGTATGGATCAGAATGTGGGTCCAGAAATAATTCTCTGGAACATCACAAGTTCAATATAAGCATAAAGTTTCTCTTTTGAGATATTTTTCCATAAGCAATGCGTCGTCCTTCTAAATTTGTACATAACACCACTTCATCATGATGTCATGGCTATGTGACGTTGGGAAGGAGGAGTCTTCCTCCCAAGATCACATGGCCATGACATTATCACAGTCTTTTTACACACAGGTGTGATCCACCCCCCTCCCCAGCAACCCTGATTACAATAACACAGTAACTTGTGACGCATAAACTGATGAGTATATGATAAACATCATACAGGCCTTAAAGGCCCATGTTATGTAAATATGTGTTTTTCCCAAAAAGCATTGTTATACCAAAATGCCTATCACATAAAACTTTATGAACAACTGGAAATTACCCTCAACTACAAACTTGAGGAATATCTAGAGTTTCAAAAGTGAAGTAAAGTAATCTTGCAGAAAATAGCGAACAAGTAAGCTAGCGGGCCTAAAAGGCCCGGGTTATGCATACTAGGGTTAAGCCCTTCAGGGCGAAGCATCCGAAGCCTAAAAGTCCACTGTGCTTCCTTCTGCAACAATTTGATGTCCATATCGCCCCCACGTGGGGACAGTACAATGAATTCAACACCCTGAAAAAGCACAGGCTTATGTTCACCTGGATGATGCAGCTCAATATGTCTCGCCATAAAGGCATCACTCCTTTTCTGTGTGTCACTTAAATGTTCGCCTATACGAAACTCCCGTTATGTCTTGCTAACATATTGCAAGGCAGGAGGCCAGATATACGACTCTCACCGTCCAACAGTTAATGAATGTCCTGATCAAATAAGAGCGATCACTCACAACGCTCCTAAAAGCATTCCCTGTCTTTATCACACCGCAGGGAGTACAACTGCCACAGCGATAATTACCTTTTGCTCAAGAATTGAGCCAAGTACATGGTTGTGGTTGTTGGTAATTGGTGGATTGATATATACAGTGCCTTGCGAAAGTATTCGGCCCCCTGGAACTTTTCAACCTTTTGCCACATTTCAGGCTTCAAACAAAAAGATATAACATTTTACATTTTTTGGTGAAGAATCAACAACAAGTGGGTCACAATTATGAAGTGGAACGAAATTTATTGGATCATTTAAACTTTTTTTGTAATAATAAAACTGAAAAGTGGGGCGTGCAAAATTATTCGGCCCCCTTGCATTAATACTTTGTTGCGCCACCTTTTGCTGCGATTACAGCTGCAAGTCTCTTGGGGTATGTCTCTATCAGTTTTGCACATCTAGAGACTGAAATTCTTGCCCATTCTTCCTTGGAAAGCAGCTCGAGCTCTTTGAGGTTGGAAGGAGAGTGTTTGTGAACAGCAGTTTTCAGCTCTTTCCACATATTCTCAATTGGTTTCAGGTCTGGACTTTGACTTGGCCATTCTAAGACCTGGATACGTTTGTTCTTGAACCATTCCATTGTAGATTTTGCTTTATCTTTGGGATCATTGTCTTGTTGGAAGATAAATCTCTGTCCTAGTCTCAGGTCTTTTGCAGACTCCAACAGGTTTTCATCCAGAATGGTCCAGTATTTGGCTCCATCCATCTTCCCATCAATTTTAACCATCTTCCATGTCCCTGCTGATGATTGACAGTGGGGATGGTGTGTTTAGGGTGATGAGCTGTGTTGCTTTTATGCCAAACATATAGTTTTGCATTGTTTCCAAAAAGTTGGATTTCGGTTTCATCTGACCAGAGCACCTTCTTCCACATGTTTGGTGTGTCTCCCAGGTGGCTTGTGGCAAACTGTAAACGAGACTTTTTATGGATATCTTTGAGAAATGGCTTTCTTCTTGCCATTCTTCCATAAAGGCCAGATTTGTGAAGTGCTCGACTGATTGTTGTCCTATGGACAGACTCTCCCACCTCAGCTGTAGATCTCTGCAGTTCATCCAGAGTGATCATGGGCCTCTTGGCTGCATCTCTGATCAGTCTTCTCCTTGTTTGAGATGAAAGTTTAGAGGGACGGCCAGGTCTTGGTAGATTTGCAGTGGTCTGATACTCCTTCCATTTCAATATGATCGCTTGCACAGTGCTCCTTGGGATGTTTAAAGCTTGGGAAATCTTTTGGTATCCAAATCCAGCTTTAAACTTCTCCACAACAGTATCACGGACCTGCCTGGTGTGTTCCTTGGTCTTCATGATGCAGAACCCTGAGACTATCACAGAGCAGGTGCATTTATACGGAGACTTGATTACACACAGGTGGATTCTATTTATCTTCATCAGTTTTATTATTACAAAAAAAGTTTAAATACTGTAATCCAATAAATTTCGTTCCACTTCACAATTGTGACCCACTTGTTGTTGATTCTTCACCAAAAATTTAAAATGTTATATCTTTTTTTTTTAAGCCTCAAATGTGGCAAAAGGTTGAAAAGTTCCAGGGGGCCGAATACTTTCCCAAGGCACTGTTGTTTTATGGGAAAAGATTCAGTGTAATCAGCATATCATTCATTTAAATTCCTGCTTCTTCTGGTGTTTGAAGTCAAGAAGGCGGTCCTATCAATTATTGACATCTCTCTCTGTATATATAGTTATAGTGGGAAGACTGACAATCACTGATTGGACCGCCTCCTTGACTCCAAAGCCCAGGATGAGCAGGAATATAAATGAATAAAATACAAGTTATACGGAATCTTTTCCCATAAAACTATCAATCTGTTCAGCATCTATATGGTGCCGGTAGCTTACATTGCATTTTTGTGGTGACAGATTCCCTTGAATTATTACACACATCACACTGATTGTTATACACTGATACACTGATTGTTATACACTTATTATATACAATATACTGATTATTACACACTCATAATTATATGCTTCAAACTAATTATTATAAACATCGGACGATTTTAAGACACATCACACTGATTATTATTCACATGTTATATACACAGATATATGTTATATACACAGATTTTTATACATGACACTGATATTTATACAACCGAGAACATATTATAATAAATGATGAACTGATTATTGCTATAATTTTATCACTCACTATGCTTTTTCCAGACCCTGTGGACGATTTGCAGCCGGCCAGACATGCTGACATGTAGGTGATATTATTCACTCCGCAAACTGGATCCCACTGGTTGGTGGAGCAGCTACAGCCGCTGTTACAGTCGGAGAAGAGCTGGTTGCCTCCTAATGTGTCCAGTTTGCTCCTAAGATACAGTAAAGACGTCAGAGCTCAGCACCCCCTCATTATGTGCCCCCATCTTTATAATAACCCTGGAACCTACCCATTATAAGACACAGTCATCCCTGCCACTTCAGGTCTTTCACAGCCCATAGTAAAGACGGAGAGAAAAAAAATCAAGTACCCAAGAGAGGAAATGAAGACCAACTTAGAGGCAGATAGCAATCCAAACTTATACTTCTTCATCAGCAGACCGCTCAGCATCATCCCCAGAGCCGCTGCTGGAAGGGATGCTCCTGCACAAGGAAACAATGGTCCTTAAAAGGATTGTTCTGTTTTCTGTATGTCCTGCAATTTTCTTTTTTTTTACATCCACCCCTAAATAAACATTTACAATCAACTTTTTTCTTGCACCAATACAGCTAAAATGAAAGAGCCCTGCTGCAGATCTATGTGTCTCAAATTTAACAGACTGCCAACAAACCTTGTATACAGTCTAATCCTGCAGTCATGTTTCTCTACTCCCTAGTAAATGTACATTAGTAAATATAGGAAAGATATAATTATAACTGCAAGGTTTGACTATATAATGCTCGTTCGTATCCTTTACTATTGAGATTCATAGTACTTCTGCACAAGAGCTGTGTACCCAAAATGGGAGGAGATTTATAATGAAGACTATTTCCACAGTTTCATGCTTTATGGTAGGCCTCATGCACACAACCATATTTTTTATCTGTGTGCTATCTGAATTGTTTTGCAGATGGTATACTGACCCATTCATTCTATGGGGCCATGCACACATGGTATTTTTTTGAAGATTCATGTGGCCATTCTGGAAATTATAGAACATGTCATATTCTTGTCCATATTGTTCATGAAAATGGAATTTCTATTAATGGGAGTAGGAAAAATGGGGAGTGCACATGGAAGGTATCCATATTTTGCAGAGCCATTGTTTGCGGACCGAAACACGGACATGTGCATGAAACATAATTTACACACATAAGATAGATGTCGCCAAACTTACTTCATGAAACAGCTGCAGCAGCGCTCGTTCTCTGCTCCCTGCTTGGTAGGGAACCAGTTTAAGTGCAACCTCAGTTAGATTGTGATATAATGAGAACACTTCAACTGGTCATACCCATTAGTCTAAAGTTGATCAAAATGGACAATTTCAAGCAAAATGAAAGTTTGTTGGATGAAATTTAAGACCTAATGGTTGTTTTAGTCAATCGATGATAAACCATTATTGTTTGAAAAGAAGTTAGGAGTGTTTAATATTTTCGTCCAATAGTCAGAAGAAAGATGCTTTGTTCAAAGATGTTTTGTGAATGGAAGATCTTTCTTTCGACAAATGTTCCTAGAAAGATTTTTGTCCGTCACCTGGTTTCATTGAACTTATGGGCAGTTTGAACAACTGTAACGGCCAATATGGACTCAAATGTGTATGGCGGTGTTTGTAAACAGATTGTTCACCAGATGTTTGGTCAACCACTCTTTAACCGTCAACCAACTTTAATGTGTATGGCCACCGTCACTCTGATAGCCCCATTGTAGACTAGAATCTATATCTGCATGACTTACAAATAAGTACCATCTATCATTTCTAATTTAGCTGCATAAGCGTGAAGCTCACCTGGCTGATCCACTACCAGTTTGTGCCAGATTATGATGTCACCCTACCCACACACAAGGGAATTCAGCAGCACATGCCCTCTCTCCCCACTCTGTACCAGCAATAACCTCAAGTTCTCCCTGTCCACACTACAAACACTAGCTGTAAGTACCCACACTTTGTAAGTTTCTCTCAGCAGATTGATTTAAGACAGGTTCAGCCACAGCAAATGATGAACTTTAGACTGTGTAGTTCAAAGAGGGCTGTCTGCCGATTAGTGGAGCAACAGCTAGAAGCCCCTACTAATTGCTGCTCCACCAATCAGTACAGAGACCACCTTGCAGACATCCCAGTACTAGGATCATAAGGATATTGCCCTCTGGATGCAACTTATGGTTGAAATTAGAACATAACTCCAGCCTTTTCGTTGTGGAGATGGGAGTACAGCCTCCATGTCCAGATCCTTTATTTCATCACTATCATTTCTAATTTAGCTGCATAAGCGTGAAGCTCACCTGGCTGATCCACTACCAGTTTGTGCCAGATTATGATGTCACCCTACCCACACACAAGGGAATTCAGCAGCACATGCCCTCTCTCCCCACTCTGTACCAGCAATAACCTCAAGTTCTCCCTGTCCACACTACAAACACTAGCTGTAAGTACCCACACTTTGTAAGTTTCTCTCAGCAGATTGATTTAAGACAGGTTCAGCCACAGCAAATGATGAACTTTAGACTGTGTAGTTCAAAGAGGGCTGTCTGCCGATTAGTGGAGCAACAGCTAGAAGCCCCTACTAATTGCTGCTCCACCAATCAGTACAGAGACCACCTTGCAGACATCCCAGTACTAGGATCATAAGGATATTGCCCTCTGGATGCAACTTATGGTTGAAATTAGAACATAACTCCAGCCTTTTCGTTGTGGAGATGGGAGTACAGCCTCCATGTCCAGATCCTTTATTTCATCCTTTAAGTTCAAGAATGAATGTACTACCTGTAGAGATGAACGAATTTTTGAAAATTCTTTTCAGGTCTGTTTCTAACTAATCAGTAAGAAAATTTTATTAGGGTCCTAATCAATTCTACTAAAATTGGTATATGACACTCTGAGGTCTCCTAGGTCTCATATTTTTTCTTGCTAATCTTTCTCTCTTTTTTTATTTTTTCAAATTTTCTCTCGCTCCCCTTTTAATCTCTTAAACTCAATAGTAAATACATACAGTATATAGCTATGGGTAAAGCATGATTGACAGCATTAACAAACAGCCTGTTTAAAAATACATTGTGCTGTCTGATTTGTCATGCTTTATAAAATTTAAAAAAAAAAAACATTACAAAAGTTTTCCCTTATTGGAGGCAGATAGTGTTTAAACACACACTGTTACAAGGGAAAACAGGGACTTGTTCTGAATAAGCGGCCAAAAATTCTCCCTTTCTTACGGAGCATCAGTACAGTGTAGATGTGGAACCTGACAGACAAGGCAGGAGATGTGTGGCTATGTAGGGGTATTAGTATTTTTTATTAGTAATGGCAGTACGGCATCAGCAGCAGTAGTATAGTTTGGAACCTGACAGACAGGAGATGTGCAGCTGTGTAGGGGTAGTAGTAGTAGTAGGCGGTGGTGGTAGTAGCAATACAGTATGGAACATAAGGACAGGTGCGGTGGCAAGATAGCAACAGCGATAAATAGCCACTGTTAGCAATGGCTGATCTATTCATTGGCCTCAGCCAGAGGTGTGTGAAAATCATCATGGATCCATGTCACAGTTTTGTCTGCTTGGATGTGACAATGCAACATACCATGATGAATACTAGTTTAAGGGTTCATTCACACATCCACATGTGTTTTGCGGATCCGCAAATTGCAGATCCGCAAAACACATACACCGGCCATGTGCCAGCACTATAGAAATGCCTATTCCTGTCCATGGCTCCGGACAAGAATAGGACATGTTCTATTTTTTAGCAGGGCCGCGGACTGGAAGTGCGGATGTGGACAGCACACTGTGTGCTGTCCGCATCTTTTGCGGCCCCATTAAAAATGAATGGGTCCGCACCCATTCCGCAAAATAGCGGAACGGATGCGGAACCCATTTTTAGGACATGTGAATGGACCCTAATAGTATACCGGACAGTACACCAATAACAAACAGGGCCAGTTCCAGCCACTGTTCCAGTTTGCCTGCAGTGAAGTCCATGGGGTCAGGGAACAGGGTATGTGTCAAGAATGGGCACAGCCCAAGTAGGACTGAACCTGGTTGTTCGGGTGGTGCATATCCATCAATTAGACTTAGCCCTTGAAAAAAATGCTTCATCATGTTCATCAAAGTAAATTGGCTGCTGCTACAGTAGCTACTTTTAGCAGAGATAGTGGGTGACTGAGCAGGGGGTAGAGAGGGAAAACGTGGGCTACAGGCTTCTGCCAACAAAAGCTGTACCCTGGTAAAACAAGATATTTTGTCTTCCTTTTGGAAGAGAAAAACATTATTCTATTTTGCATTGAAGGGTTCTCCTGGAAAAAACAATGATGTCATCCTCAGAATAGTTCATCATTATCACATCACCGGGGGTCCAATTTCTGGCATCCCCGTCAATCAGCTGTTTCAGGGAGCTTCTGTACTCACCAAACTCTGGTTAACGATACATCACATAGCGGCAGTGCTTGGTATTTGCAGCTCAGGCCCAGTGACTTGAATGGGGCTAAGCTGCAACTAGGCCACGTGACTGATGTACAGTGATGTCACAGGCCTAGGAAAATGCTGTGGCACTCAAGATCTCTTCTAACAGCTGATTGGTGGGGGTTCAGGGTGTCGTACCCCCGCAGATCTGATACTGATGACCTACCCTGAGGATAACTCATAAATATCTTTTCCTGGATAAACCTCTTGATAGTGAAGGTCTAATAGCATGGCTATCCAGTAGTCAACATGCGGCAAACCATTCTGTCACGACAAGTTCGGGAAGGCATTTTTAGCCAAATAAAAATGACTGAAATTTACAGACATTCTTCTGGACATAGCCAGCACCTTCTGCCAGCCAGTGTAAAAAGCGTTGCACCACCAAATTTATTATGTGAGCCATGCAGGGAGCTTGTGCTATTTCCTCCAAATGCAGTGCAGGCATAAAGTTACTTCCATATTCACTACTACCTTACCCAGTTGTTTTTGGCAGGGAGACATCCAGTGGCAAATTTGTAGCTTGAGGCACATTTGCAACTGATCTGCTGTGTGGTTTCTGTCATCCATGCTCATCAGTACTAAGACAGTGGGCCATGAAAGACATGGAATGTCCCTGGTCCTAATTGCTACTCTAGGTGTTCATAGTGGTGTGCATGTTCTCTGCCATGTGAGAGTGCAAGGCAGAGATAGCTTTTTTGGAGAAATAATGGGAGACAGGGCAATTCTGGAAAAATAATTCTCAATTAGACAAAGTACAGCTTGCAGAGGGCGATGGTTTGGTATATGCAAGCATACTGGAGAGAACAGATTTTTGGGAAGATATTTTTTATCAATTTTGGTGAAGACAAGGAACTTGCAGAAGCTTTCAGCTATATCCCGATCTGCCATTGTGGATTTTTGTGCAGAAAATCTGTAGCATTGTACAGTACCAGCAAACTGAACAAATGTTTTAGCAATTCTCATTCACACATGGAAGAAAAAAAATCTACAGCTCAAACTGTCCTGTGGTGCATGTTTTCAAATCTGCAGTATGTGAATTTATACTGCAGATTTTCATAGCAGATTTCACCCTTTCCAATGCAAAATTTAAATCTGCATCTAAGGCCAAGTTCACACTTCAGTTGTTTGGTCAATTACTTGCATCAGTTAAGCCTCATTCACACACCCGTGTTTCACGGACGTGTGCTGTACGTGTTCTCCACGGACAGCACACGTCCCCATTTATTTTAGGCCTTATTCACATGCCAGTATTTCGGTCAGTGATTTTGAGCTAAAACCAGGTGCGGCTCTAAACACAGAATAGGTGCATCTTTCCCTTATACCTTATGTCTGTGAAGGCTCCAATCCTGGTTTTGGCTCACAATCACTGAAGGAAATCACTGACCAAAACACTATCATGTGTATTCAGACATCAGTGTTTTAGCACGGTCCGTGGGTCAGTGTTTTTAGCACGGATGCATGCGCTATTTTGTCCGTGTTCACGGATCCATCATGTCCATTCTAGTCTATGGGTCCGTGAAAACACGGATCATTAGGAATAGATGCTTTGAACATTATTTTTCAGCTGTTCAGTGTCAGTGCAACACGGATGCAACACGGACGGCAAAAAACGGACACACGGACCCAACACGGGTCTTTCACAGATGCATCACTGACCACCTGCTCATGGATTTGAGCACAGACGTGTGAATGAGGCTCTATTGGGAGCCAGAACCAGGAGTGGGTCAAAAACAAAGAACAGGTACAAACCTTTTCATTATATCTTATCTCTGTGCAAACACCACTACAAGTTTTGTCTCACAACTGATGGAACTGACCAAATAACTGAACTGTGAACTTGGCCTAATAAGCAACATTTCAGCAAAATCAGTATCAGTAACCATTTGGTGTGTATTTTTCTGTTGCAGATTGTAAGCAGAAGTCCCACAGATTTTCTGCTGTAGAAATTCTGCAGATAATCAGTGAGTGAACCTACCTTTCATCAATTTTTTGAAGAAAGAAAATTTTAAACCTGACTTTTTTAAATTCTCAATTGAACAGAGTCCAATATTAATTGAGGCACACGACTGATAAATGGATTTTACCATGTAAAGCCTAAGCCTTATTCACACATCAGTGTGCAGTGTCCTGAAACACACTGCTAGACACTGTAATTGTGTTTCATGAAAATGTACTTGTGCCTGAGTTCCCACAAAGTTGCATAGGGAGGGGTGAATTCTAACAAACCTCCTAGGGCTGACTCCACCCTGCTCTCTCTAAGACTTCTTTCACACAACAGTATATTTTGCAGGCTCCGATCCGCATATTTTGCGGATAGAATGCGGACCCATTCATTTTAATGGGTCAGCAAAAAATACATTGTATTTTGTGGACAAGGATAGGCATTGTTACAATGGATCCGCAAAAAAAACGGATGCCATACGGACGTCATCCGTTTTGTTTTTTTGCGGATCCGCAATTTGCGGACCGCAAAACACAATGGTCGTGTGAAAGAAGCCTAAGAGGAAAGAAGTCAGTACAGTGTGTGTGTGTGTTGTCTGAGGTAGAAGCAACACCTGAAAAGCCATTGTGGAGAGTTATCTAAACTCCAGAGTTAGTTCCATGCACCATCCCCTAGAAGGGATATATTATAGAAGAACCAGGCAACCCAGAGAGGGAGTGAAAATATTGGCAAAAGAAGGTAATTGTTGTTTATCAAGATTTAGCCTCCTCTGCGTTTGGTGGAGAGATTTCAAGCTACCAGCTGCCCAAAGACCAAAACCATAACCAAAGAGGATACCAAAGCGATTGTGAAGTGAAGTATATGACTATACAGTATAGCAGAGATAGTGCATCCCTCCAGCCTGGAGAAACCAGGAAGATTGATTGCTATAGAGGAAAACAACCCCTTATGCAACTTTTAGGAACTAACCTGAACCATTGTAGAAACTGCCTTGCTATAAATGACTTTTGTATGCACTGATGACCTTTGGATCAGCTTCAGTAAAGTTCTGGGAATTTGTTAGGAGAACTGGTCTCCTTATTGCACAAACTCATCACCTACATGCTCCTAAAGGGTGCTGGTATCACGGTGCTATCCGACCACTCACTGCACGTCCACCGAGGAAGCTGCAGTAATGTGAGTACCAAGTACTACACCGATCATGCCACTACACTCACACATTACCCCCGTGGTCCCGGTCACTGCAAGTGTTTGGGTCAGTGATTTCCATCAATGATTGTGAAGCAAAACAAGGATTGGAGCCTACACATATATGTAAGGTATAAGGGAAAGATCTGCACCTGTTCTTTGTTTAGAGCCGAACCCAGTTTGGGTTAAAATAACTGATGGAAATCACTGCACAAACATTGACTGCGTGAATAAGGCATAAGCCTGTGACGCCGAGTTCCTGTGATGGAAAGCCATGGTATCTACATTTGTGCCTAAATGAACACGTCTTGTTGTCTGGCTGTAGAGCTTGCATACAGCTTGAAGAGGTTGATGATTGGGCAATGGCATTACTGGTCAAGCAAAGGACCCTGATAAATGGATGTTTTGGAAGGCCATTTTTATTTTTGGAAAAAAGTCACATGGACAGAGTCCAATAGATTGTATGTTAGGTAAGGTACAAGTCTCTGATAAGTGGATATATTGGAAGACAATTTTCAATAATTTTTGACACTGTACCACATAAGAGGTTAGTATATAAAATGAGAATGCTTGGCCTGGGAGAAAATGTCTGTATGTGGGCAAGTAACTGGCTCAGTGATAGAAAACAGAGGGTGGTTATTAACGGTAGATACTCAGATTGGGTCACTGTCACTAGCAGTGGCGTAACTACAACTAACTGGGCCCCACAGCAAATTTTTGAATGGGGCCCCCCCAGAAACTTCCTCGCAACCCCCAACTCACATGCAACCCTCACTCTTGTGGCTAGTCAAGATTGAGCTCTCCCAGACAAGGCCTGACAGCCGCTCCAACTGTTTCCTATAGTGTCACTGTATATAATGTCATTGTATAATACTGTTGAGGGGGGCCTGACAATAAAATCTTTTAGTCTCCCTCCTGATGGGGCCCCTTGTGGGTCTGGGCCCCAAAGCAGCTGCTTCCCCTGCTTCCCCTATTGCTACGCCCCTGGTCACTAGTGGGGTACCACAGGGGTCAGTATTGGGCCCTATTCTCTTCAATATATTTATCAATGATCTTGGAGAAGGTTTGCACAGTAAAATATCAATTTTTGCAGATGACACTAAACTGTGTAAAGTAATTAACACAAAAGAGGACAGTACACTGTTACAGATGGATCTGGATAGACTGGAGGCTTGGGCAGAGAAGTGGCAGATGAGGTTTAACACTGACTGCACATGGGAAGGAACAATACAAGTAATGGTATAATGCAAGGAATAATGCAAATGGTAAAATATTGGGTAACACTGACATGGAAAAGAACTTAGGAATTTTAGTGAACAGCAAACTAAGCTGCAGAAACCAGTGTCAGACAGCTGCTGCCAAGGCCAATAAGATAATGGATTGCATCAAAAGGGGCATAGATGTCCGTGATGAAAACATAGTTCTGCCACTTTACAAATCACTAGTCAGACCCCACATGGAGTACTGTGCACAGTTCTCTGCATGAGGAGGTGGTGATGGTAAGTTCACTAAAAGAGTTCAAGAAGGGCCTGGATGTATTTCTGGAGGGTATTACAGGTTATAGTTACTAGAGATAGGTCGTTGATCCAGGGAGTTATTCTGATTGCCGGATTGGAGTCGGGAAGGAATTTTTTCCCCTAAAGTGAGGAAAATTGGCTTCTACCTCACAGGGGTTTTTTGCCTTCCTCTGGATCAACTTGTAGGAAAACAGGCCGAACTGGATGGACAGATGTTTGTTTTTTTTGCCTTATAAACTATGTTACTATATATTTGCAGAGTCCAAAACAATAATGGCTGGCAAATGCCAAACAACCACATGAAACACGTGACTGGTCCCAGCAGCTTGCCTCAGGTCTGACACATCTCCTCAACCTGCATCAACAGAGTCTACCATTACAATGTACATACTGTAGGGTGACCAGACGTCCTCTTTTCCCCGGACATGTCCTACTTTTGGTCATTAAAAAAATGTCTGGGGGGAATTGGAAAATCGTCCGGGATTTTGTTGGACTGCCTCAAACTGTTTGAGTCAAACATAATTTATGTTTGACTCAAACAGTTTGAGGCAGTCCAAAAAAGTCAAAGTTAAAAATAATAAAAACAAACTCACCTTTTCCACTTGTTCACGGCGCAGCCGCTCCGGTGTCTTCTTTCTTCTTTCCCGGCCTTGCAGGACCTGCAAAAGGACCTTTGGTGACGTCGCCGCGGTCACCACGTGGTGAGCGTGCTCACCGCGCGGTGACATCACCAAAGGTCCCTTTGCAGGTCCTGCAAGGTGAAAGAAGAAAGAAGACACCGGACCGGCTGCGCCGCGAACAAGTGGAAAAGGTGAGTTTTTTTAAATTATTTTTAACCTCTAAGGGCCATTTTAACAATTATTTTCTGTTATAACCATGTTATAACGGAAAATAATAAAGGGAAGTTCGGGTTCGCCCCCTCCCAAAAAAAAAAAGGTGTCCTCCTTTTCAGAAACCCAGATCTGGTCACCCTAAATGTACATGAACTTTGTGTTACACAGTGGGTGTGGAATCACCGTGTCAACTAAACAGACTTGACTTGGGGCTAATGCTAAGGGCTGTTTCACACGAGCAAGTCCATTGCAGGAATCATGTTCCCTTTGTGAGCATGATGCTTCCTTCTGGACTTGCAGGAGTGCATGGCGTTATCATGATTTATAATGCTATGTGGCTCTGCTTGACCTTACTACAGAACCATACTGACATAAAGCTGTCATTATGATTCTGTAGAAGTAAGGTCATGCGCAGACACATAACATTATAAATCATGATAATGCCTGCAAGTCCAGAACAGAGGATCATGCTCACATATGGAGCGTGATTCCTTGCTCAGTGTAAAACATTCCTATGGGTGTTATCCTGGCAATCCCTAGGTTTTCCTGTAACCCCTTAAGGGGACTTCACTGCAGGAGAATCACCAGGCCACTACTACCTAGAGTATCCTGTTTGTTCGATAGCTGACCCATGGGGGTCAAGAGACACAAATGCAGAGCACCAAGAGCAACAAGGGATCAAGCAAAACTGTAGTCAGTGACAGGCTGAGGTCAGAGCAGACAGAATACGTGCAGTCCTCTTAGTGACCACGCAATGTTTTCATCATCGCATTCTAAGAGCTGTATGAGAGCTTATTTTTTGCAGGACAAGTTATAGTTTTTTACACACCATTTTGGGTACATATAGTCATTGAATAAAGCCAGCTGTCTAGCCTAAGCCCCCTTTGTTTACGGCAGTAAAAAGGTGTATTGGTGGTCACTACGGACGAGCGAATCGACTTAGGATGAAACATCCAAAGTCAATTCGCATAATACTTCATTTGAATACTGTACTGAGCGAGTGCTCCGTACAGTATTTGAATCAGGGGCGTAGCAATAGGGGAAGCAGGATGGAGCGGCTGTCAGGCCTTGTCTGGGAGAGCTCAGTCTTGACTAGCCACAAGAGTGAGGGTTGCATGTGAGTTCGGGGTTGCGAGGAAGTTTCTGGGGGGGCCCCATTCAAAAATTTGCTGTGGGGCCCAGCTAGTTGTAGTTACGCCACTGATTTGAATGCATTGGCTCCGATGAGTTGAAGTTATTACTTTGTGAAGTTTTGTGAGACTTTGAGTAATAACTTCATAAATTAATTTTTACTGTAAAAAAACCCGAGCTCGGGAAATGTTTTTTTTACAGTAGAAATTAATTTATGAAGTTATTATGCAAAGTCTCGCAAAACTTCGTGAAGTAATAAGTTCGGCTCATCGGAGCCAATACATTCAAATACTATACGGAGCGCTCAAACAAAGTATTATGTGTATCGACTTCGGATGTTTCACCACGCGATCAAAAAGGCGACCAAAATGGTACCAATCAAATCGTCATCTCGTCCCGCAGAAAATGATACCCTACCTAAGACAATAGCCCAAAAAATTAAAAAAATATGACTCTCAGAAAATGGCAACACAAAAAAAAAGATTTTATTCTGTTCAAAAATGCCGCTAATGTGTAAAACTTAACAAAAATAAAAATGTTAGACATATTGGGTATCGCCACATCCATAACAACCTGCTCTATACAAATATCACATTATATTTCCCCTCAGGTGAACGCTGTAAAAAATTATTTAAAAAAAACTAGGACAAAAAAAAGCCATTTATTGGTCACCTACTTTCACAAAAAGTGTAATAGCAGGAGATCAAAAAGGCATATATACCCCAAAATGGTACCAATCAAACCGTCATCTCATTCCACAGAAATTGACACCCTACCTAAGACAATAGCCCAAAAAATAAAAAAAATATGGCTCTCAGAAAATGGCAACACAAAAAAAGATTTTATTTTGTTCAAAAATGCATCATGTGTAAAACTTACCAAAAATAAAAATGTTAGACATATTGGGTATCGCCACGTCCATAACAACCTGCTCTAAAAAAATATTACATGAGATGGCCCCCAAGGTGAATTCTGTAAAATAAAAATAAAAAAAACTAGGCCAAAACAGCCATTTTTTTCCCTCTTGCCTCACAAAAAGTGTAATACCATGCGATTAAAAAAGTGTATATACTCCAAAATGATACCAATCAAACCGTCATCTCATTCCGCAGAAATTTATACCCTACCTAAGACAATCGCCCAAAAAATAAAAAAAAATATGGCTCTTTGAAATGGCAGCACAAAAACAAGAGTTAATTCTGTTCAAAAATGCATCTAATGTGTAAAACTTAACAAAAATAAAAATGTTACATATTGGGTATCGCCACATCCGTAACAACCTAACAACAAAAATATCACATTATATATCCCCTCAGGTGAACTCTGTAAAAAAAATTTTTAAAAACTATGCCAAAACAGCCATTTTTTGGTCACCTTGCCTCACAAAAAGTGTAATAGCAGGCGATCAAAAAGGAGTGTGTACCCCAAAATGATACCAATGAAACCGTCATCTTGTCCCGCAAAAAATGAGACCCTAACTAAGACAATCACCAAAAAAAAAAATAGAACAGTTAGAAAATGGCAACACAAAAACAAGATTTAATTCTGTTCAAAAATTCATTTACTGTGTAAAATTTTACAAAAATAAAATTGTTAGACATATTGGGTATTGCCGCATCCGTAACAACCTGCTCTATAAAAATATCACATGATTTGCCCCTTCGGGTGAATGCTGTAAAAAAAAAAATTTTAAACTATGCCAAAGCAGCTATTTTTTTCACATTGATTTACCAAAAGTGTAATACCAAGCGATCAAAAAGTCTTATGTACCCCAAAATGGTACCTATGAAAATGTCACCTCGTCCCGCAAAAAATGAGCCCCCACATAAGACAATAACTCAAAAAAATAAAAATCGATGGCTCCCCAAACCAATCCATCAAAATCTGTGCTGCAAAATCCATATGGCACTCCTTCCGTTCTGAGTCCTGCCCTGTGCCCCCATATACCTCCGTATATTAAATTTTGTTGAAAATTTGAAAAATGGCTAAACTTCTAAACTTTCTCATGTTCTAAAAAAGTAGAATGACATTTATGATGCCAACATAAAGTAGACATATGAGGAATGTAAAATAATAACTATTTTTGGAGGTATTACTATGTATTTTGAAAGTATAGAAATTGAAATTTGGAAATTTGCTAATTTTTCCAAATTTTTGCTAAATTTGGTATTTTTTAATAAATAAAAATGAAATATTTTGCCACAAATTTACTACTGTCGTGAAGCACAATATGTGACGAGAAAACAATCTCAGAATGGCCTGGATAAGTAAAAGCGTTTCAAAGTTATTACCACATAAAGTGACACATGTCAGATTAGCAAAAAATGGCCTGGGCAGGAAGGTGAAAACAGGCCTGGGTTGAAAGGGTTAAAGGGGCAGGGTGCTGTGGCTGACACTGTTAAGGGAGCAGAGTAGGGTGACCACTCAGACCACCCTCAAAAGATGGACTTTTCAATCCTGCCCCTGGCTCCGGTTAGGCCATGCCCTGAATGGTTAGGCCACACACCCTCCCACTCCACAGCCAGCAGATATTTAAAAAATTAAGGTACAATCAACCTCAGGCCAGGTGCAGAGGTCGCAGCTCACGCTCAGACAGCAAAGTGCTTCTATATGAGCGTGAGCTGTTCAAAAGGAAATCTTTGTGTCCGCCCAGGCCCTGCTCTGGACGGAGAACAGAGAGTCTAAAAGCCAGACTGTCCAGCCTAAAACTGGACTTCTGGCTACCCTAGAGCGGAGTGCTGTTGAGGTCACTGTTAAGAAGGTGGGTTATTGTGGCAATTCTGTTAAGGGGATGGGGTACTGTGGAGGTCACTGTTAAAGGGGTAGGCACTGTAGAGGTCATTGTTAAGGGGGTGGGCACTGTGGAGGTCACTGTTAAGGGGGCGGATGCCGTGAAGGTCCCTGCTAAAGGGGCAGGTGCTGTGGAGGTTACTGTTAAGGGGGCAGTGGATTGTGAAGTTCACAATTAAATGGGCAGCTGCTTTGGAGGTCACTGTTAAGGAAGCAGGCACTGAGGAGGTCTCTGTTAAGGGGGCAGGGAATGGTGGAAGTCACAGTTAAGGAGATGTCTGCTATGGAGGTCACTGTTAATGGGGTGGGGTGTTGTGGAGGTCACATTTTAAGTGAATGGAGCTCTGTGGAGGTCAATGTTAAGGGGATAGGTTATTGTGCAAATTGCTGTTAAGGAGACTCTGGCGATCACTGTTAAAGGGGCGGGTGCTGTGGAGGTTATTGTCAAAGAGGCGGGGGACTGTGGAGTTCGCTATTAAAGTGGAAGCTGCTGTGGAGGTCACTGTTGAAGGGGCAGGCACTGTGGAGGTCCCTATTAAGGGGGCAGTGGACTGTGGAGGCCACTATTAAAGGAGCAGGTTGCTGTGGAGGTCACTGATAAAGGGACAGGCCACTGTGCAGGTCACTGTTAAGGGGTGGAGGCCACTATAAAAGGGGCAGGATGCTGTAGAGGTCACTGTTAATGGAGCAGGTTACTGTGAGGTCACTGTTAAGGAAGCAGGGTACTGTGGAATTCACTGTTAAAGGGGCAGATTGCTGTAGAAGTCACTTGGATGGAGAGCACTGTGGATATCTTTTAACCTCACACGCAAACATTAAATAAAATATACCCGTGCAAAGGCGGGTCCTTCTGCTAGTGATTCAATAACAGCCAAATTTTATTCAGCCACAATGCTGAATCAACTTTCTGCTCATGTTTTGAGCTGTCCTGATCCTGTGCACTAGGTGAGGTGAGCTGGTTGACTTTCATATTCTACAAAGGTTAATACCTGCTTGTTGTGGAGAAGAGGAAGTCATGGAAGTCATCTATTAAAGAAGAACTCCCACAAAAAATGTTATTCCATATCCTGCTAGAAATGTACATGATGTAATCTGTAGTGAATGTCATTTTGTTACCAGTAGCTGAATTTTTGAGTTATATCATCTTGAAGTTTCTTATCTGTGTCATGTGACTAGGAATTAGACCCACCAACTCACACAGCACCTTATGTGTGGACAGGAAGTCTAATTTTCTATGCATTCCTATGGGAGCCTCACTTTCAGTCTCATAGGAATGAATAGAGAAGTGACTGGCTTGCTGTCCTGGGTCAGTGGGAGGTAAGGGAGTTGGTCACATGACCCAGCTACAATAAGAAGAGAGTGGAAACTCTCAATTTCAGCCTCTGATAAGAAAATTACATTCACTACAGATTATATCATGCACCATTCTAACAGGTCAGAGAATAAACATTTTTGCGGGAGTTCTTCTTTAAAGTGGTCATAGGGCCCATCAGAAGTATGATGACCCCTCTTCAATTAATCGGTGGAGGCAGTACCTGGGTAGATCTGTCATCCCGAAATGGTGCAAAGGGCCATCCAAGACCCTCCGCTCCTTGCAGTTAATGTTCATGATGTCTTATATATCTGATACCTGTATTTGACAAGAAGTTTCTTATATTTTGGGAGTCATTTACTAAAGATTGGTGTTTCAGTCTTAAGAGAAACCCTGAAAAAATATCCAACCAATTTATTAAGAGACACACGCATACACATACATTTGTAATATCTTCTGCTCTCCACGCGCAGGAAATTAAATCTACTCCAGCCATTTCTGGTGAAATGTGTCTGCCTTCTCCCACCCACCCCCTGATAACGTTTATAAAAGTGGTGAGGGTGTCATAGAAAAAACAGTCACACATTTTATTGCTAGCTGTATAGCTACTGTTTACTAATTCACTATAAAGTCTTTTAATATAATTAATAAGGAACCTGCCATGGCCATTTTTTTTCTTGAGCCACACAATGTCCAGAGGATGATGAGGTTTGAGGGTTGCACACAGTATGGTCCAAATATTCTACTGTATCCCTAGTCATGTGTAAGGCCAGTTTTTCCCTGTCCTGAACTAGTTTGATTATCCTATGATATAATGAACTAGCGTTCCACGAGCTTTGATTGATTGACAGTTGATCACTTACCAGTGATAAGGTTGGACTTGGAGGTGGACTGGCCATATTGTTGTTCTATATACTTGGGTAAGTAAGTTACGAATCCAAGAAAGCTGTTCATCATAAAGAGAGTGGCTATAATCAAGACAACGTAAAGGGGATTAGAAGCCAGAGCCTTCAGGGAGAGGAGGAAACCTGTGGGAGAGAGGAAATTCGTCGGTCACCGAAAATATTCATCAGGGCTACCATTTTCCCCTTCATGCGATAATATTTTTTCCCGCTCATCACATGGCACTTTTATTCCTGTCACCATACATTTATGCCATTGTGGCCTGATACATTATTTTAACATAACAGTTCTGGGATCATTAGGCTTTGTAGCTCTAAAGCTTTGATCTCTGACATGTGGATCACCAGCTACTACTCCCAGTGAAGGTAGTTAGGGGATGTTAGGAGTTGAAGTTCCACAGGTCATGTGCTGATCAAAGAAACAGAAGTACCATTGTGAATCCACATTGTTCCACGGTGGAGGTAGTAGTTTTTTCCAGGCTCTAAGCAGCACAGTTTACACTCCACATTCCCCACAGCACAGAATCACACATAAAGATGTATACCTTATGAAAAAGCTACAATATTTTTTAAGGAAAGCTCTGCAACCTTTGTGTTTTAATTCCTCACCATTTTCAAGATGTCTGCTATCAGTGACTTAATTATTGTTTTTATCCAGAGCCTGAAATCCGTTTGGTCTTGTAACAATGTGTCAGTGAAGACAATCAACTGCAACAAAAATCTGTACTTGCCTGGACTCAAACCATCTGCAGTGTCCCACTTAGTGTATGGGAAAGGGACACCGCATATATTTATGTATTTATTCTAGCCATGTCACATTTGCATTGTATTTGCCCTTCTATGCTGCAGGAACCTATTTAGGCTGAGTAGAGATCACTTCACTGTGTCACCACTAGGTGGTGCTATAACATCATTTATATAAATATCTCAGCAACAGGTTAGAATCAGTTGAAGTTCAGAGTAGAGTCAGAGGGAAGGAACAGACAAGTCAAGTGCAGGAGGAGAGGAAAGATTCCAGGAAAGAGGAAGATTCCACTCTGAGGCTGCCATATTAGCCTGGCCCTGGCCAAGTCAGGCCTCCTTTGGCATTTACCAAGTCTAAGCACCTAGGACCTGAGCCCAACCTGGATAAGGGAAGACTGGCAGATGTAAACGCCTATTTGTGGTTTCATGGACTTTGCCGGCACCTGTGTGATTAGGAGTAGCCTCCGGCGCCTACACACAATCATTACAACTCCAGACGTCAAGTTGTATTTTTCCCCACATTTGTCCCGCCGGGAATTGTGGAATTATCTTTGTTCTGAGCACCCAGAAATAATGGAGCAGATGTTGTAATGCCTGTCATCCAGGGATACCGCCCTGCGGGTTGCTGAATTGAAATAGAATTATTTACTGAATATTATCCAGAGCCAAGACTAGTTCAGGTGGATAGAAAGAAGTAGGAAACTAAGGAGAAGAGCTGCTCTATTGGATTATAAGAAAAGAAACACCTATATTGAGATCTCTACTGAAGTAACCAGCCTAAAGAGGAAATTCCTGCAGCATATTTACTGATATTTATTGCCAAGTGAAAAAACTATAAATTGCACTTTAAAGAAGGACTTAATCCAAGGCTAAAATAAAGCACAACAGTTTTGGATAAAAGCTGCCTCCTCTTAATTCCATCGTGTTTATGTTGCACCACAAGGGTGCTGGCATCACAAAATCATCAGGGACCCTGCCGACTGTCACCCTAATACAATACCACCAAGGACACCTCACCTTACCATCCGGCAGAGCTCCTGAAAACCAGAGAGTGCCCCACGCCGGCCCAGGGAGCAGTAATCACCAAACTGTGAGTAATATATCCACCGGCACCATCATCACTGTGACAACTCTATTACACTCACATACATGCCCCTGCGGCCTGGTTCGCTGCACATCCATTTACACAACCCCTGTGATCTTACCTTTTAATGTGGCTTTTTCCTCACACTCAGTGTGTGATGTCTCAGTTACTTTAAGCTTCTGTTCTTCAGGGGAGGCCTGTGTCTTTTTCGTCATTATACTCTTAGGCAGGAAGCAGAAAGGAATTCCCGAAAGTAGCATAAGGACTCCGGCCAAAAGGAACCCGATCCACCAGGCCCCAACCCATCGTGTGTCTTGTGGTGTAATGACCACTGTGTCTACAAGAGAGAGAGACATTCAAGGTTATATGGTATGTCATTTAATTAAAACCATTACTATCTGTACCTTATAGATTCTCTATGACTCTTGATAATATGCCTTGTCACATATGAACTGTATTCGTTATGTATTTTCTGACTAAAGTATTGCAGGTCCTGCACAGAAGACCAGTCATTGTTATCTTCAGTGTATGTTGTTATGCAGAAATGTTTTTACTCTTTCTCACAAAAGGAAGTACTGTACAATAATTGTACATCCAGATAACGAGTGCCTTGCTGAATCTGGACATACAGTTACATCAAGTGCATGGCGAAAACTCAGGACCTGTGCCTGTAGCATTCGCAGACGGTGTCATACAGTGTGACATACAGCTGACACCTGGCTGCAGCAGTTTAACCCTTTAGATCATACAGTCGGTCAATAGCAAAAACAGCCTCTAAATTGTTAACAGGGGAGCTCCCTTTGTCTAGCCTGTGGCAACCCACAAAGCGGGGTGCCAATATTTACTCCTCTGGGTTTGCCAGCTACAGAAGACAATCGACAATGCATTAAACTAGATAACTAGATAACTAATGCAGTGTGTTGTACCAGCAGTCAGGATAGTACAAGATCAAGTCTCCAAGAAAAAAATAAAATAAAATATTGTTAAAAAATATGATGACTCACAACAAAAAAGTAGTAAAACATTAAAAAAATATATTCATCGTTCAGCAATGTCTCCTCTCTGCAGAGTTTACCAAACAGTCATCTTACATTTCTTTTAAGACATGTTAAATTTCTAGCTTTTTGTCTACTCAGCTCAGGCAGTCCTGATGCTATTAACACACCACCTATGTCTTGGTGCAGGTGTACAATAACTTTATTGCGTTTCCTGAGACCTGACACAGGAGGTCATAATGATGTCATAATGATGTCCTCATTTTTCGACTGCATGCGTCATTCTACTGTCTGGTAAGCCCCAAGCCTACTGAGCTCAAACTCCAGATGTCCTGGGGAAGACTCTCTTCTGTGGCAGAACTCAAAACAGAGCTCCCGAGAGCCATCACCTCTGAGAACTGGAAATTCAGCATACAGTGCGAACTCCAAGCTGCATGCCAAATCTGATCCAGAAGGATCAGACTTTAATCAGCCTAAAAGGTGAAAACTGCTACAGTTGAGTGAGCTCTAAGAAAATTAGGTGCATCAGAGTTCTGAATAAACTAAGCTAGGCTATTGGCAAACACAAACTTTGTACCTAGGAAAGGTATGGCACATTTAAGACGTTTCTTTCAGAAATGAAGTAATAAATTCTCAACTTTCCAAATCACTTTACACCAGGCTAAATAGATCTTGGGAAATCTAGAGAGATCTAATGAATAGAAATTACATCCCTCTTTAGAGGAAAGCTAAGGATGGACACTGGAAACAAAAATTGTCTTATTATACAGTAGTTTAACAAAGAACAATATATTGGTGAAATGTTTGGCAATTGTTATTAGAAAGAACCTGTCAGGCAGGAATCTGAAGTAAAAAAAACACTGATGACAATGCTAGGATTTCTCGTGGCAGATGTCATGGCCAGGAGGAAATAAACTTTTAAGGCTAGATATTTATGTAGGACCTATTCCAGAGGTTTAAGGGGAGATTAGCTTAAACCTTTTTGAACTAAGGCTAAGTCTCATTTTGACACAGATTTGAATATGGAAGGCCACATTTTAGCAAACCTTTCAGGAACCTATTCACCAAGGGATCTTGTGACAAAGATTTACCCAAAGGACAGACATGGCCAAAATTTAGACCTTTGAGTTTGATATACTCAGGACCATCCTTGAGAAAAATACCAAGCTGAACAGATTCCCTTGACCCTTATGTAAGACTTTTTGGTGGATTGGGACCTGGTTGTGACAAAGTCATCATGACTATGTCAGAAAGGCCCCTATGTTTTCAAAGAGGTTGTTTAGATGAACATCCTCAGGGTTTGACTGGGGTGAGTACCCTAGATACACAATCTACACTGGTGAATTCTCCAGTTTAAATCCCTGACTCATCTGAATGAGTGGGAAAAAACATAACCTGTTAGTGGATTGAGACCCTGAGTGTGATAAGAGTGACAAGTTTCCATGACTGCATTACAAAATCCTCCAGTTACTGTAGTATTAGAGGCTGGTCAACCATCAGCTTGTCAGACTGAATCTCTTCAGATCTTGGCAGAGTTTATCTTTAAATTGAATCTGGTCACCATGAGATTTATCTTTTGTAATTCCCACATCCTGGAGATCTGCTTAAAGATCTTTGAATTCATCCTACCAGAACTGCTAGACCTTTGTCGGTCAGCAACAATCTTAAGGGAGCCTCAATTAAGTACGACAGACAGATAAATCATGTTTTTATTTTTTATTTTTATTTTTTAAATGCATTTATATAGTGCTACTATATTCCGCAGCACTTTACAGACATTAGCATCACACTGTCCCCAATGAGGCTCGCAATCTAAGTCCCCAATCAGTATGTCTTTGGATTGTGGGATGAAACCGGAGTACCCAGAGGAAACTCACACAAGCATGGGGAGAACCTACAAACTCCATGCAGATATAGTCCCTGGTCGGATTCTAACCCAGGATCCCAGTGCTGCAAGGCACCAGTGCTAACCGCTGAGCCACCATGCTGACTGTTCAATTCGGTCCATGTCATGATCATTTCCATAACATGGACAAAGATGTTTTTACCATCTATGGGATTGCTGGGTTTGAAATGACGGTAGATCTCATAAAGGAAACAGGTTCTTGGCAATAACCTAAGACAACTACCTTTCTCAACTGGTTCAGGACCCAACTAGAGGAACGGCCATACTGGACTTAGTACTAACCAATAGACCTGACAGAACAACAGATGTGCAGGTTGGGGGACACCTGGGAAATAGTGACCATAAAATAATAACTTCCCAATTATCATTCAAAAGAGTGTTTCTTCAGGGAGGAACAAAAATACCAAACTTCAAAAAATTAAGAAAGGCCATTGGCCTAATAACTGAGACAAAGTCCTCAAGAATAAAAATACAGCTACAAAATTGGATATTTTTTAAAAACATCCTAAACTCTAATTGTGAGAGGTACATACCTTATGGGAATAAAAGGTTAAGGAACAATGTAAATAAATAGAATAGTAAAGAAAGCAATAAATGACAACAAGAAAACATTTAACCCTTAGACTCCCAGCACCGTACATTTACGGCGCAAAAATCACTGCCGCAAGTCCCAGCGCCGTACATGTACGGCGCTCTGATCGGGCGGGCGCAGGAGATGTGCCCACCCGATCAGCGGCGGGGGTCCGGCTGTGCCCAGGTGCCGGACCCCTGCTGAATGCGCCAGCATCGGTGAAAACACCGATGCCGGCACATTAACCCTTCATGTGCCGCAGTCAGCGCTCCCGTGTGTGTGCGGGAGTTAAAGGATTCAGGATGGCCAGTGGGGGGACTTAGGCTTCCTTAGGCATCGTGGCTGCTATTCCTGCGTGCCTGTGCGATCCAGCATTATAAAAGTTGTGATGCATTAAGGGGATCAGACCCCCAAAAGTTAAATAAAGTGGGAAAAAAAGTTAAAATATAAAGTTTCCTAAAAAAAATAATAATAAAAGTTTCAAGTAAAAAAAAAAGCCATTTTCCCAAAAAAAAGTTTTAAAAAATTGTAAAAAAAGGTAAAAAAAGAAAGATAAACATATTAGGTATTGCCGCGTCCGTATCGACCGGCTCTATAAAAATATCACGTCATCCACCCCGCCAAGTGAACGCAGTAAAAAAAAAAAAACGTGAAAAATAAATCTAATGTGTAAAACTTTCCAAAAATAAAAAAGTTACACATATTGGGTACCGCCGCGTCCGTAACAACCTGCTCTATAAAAATATTACATGAGATGGCCCCCCAGGCGAATGCTGCAAAAAAAAAAAAAAGTGCCAAAACAGACATTTTTTGGTCACCTTCCCTTACAAAAAGTGTAATAGCAGGCGATCAAAAAGGCGTATTTATCCCAAAATGGTACCAATCAAACCGTCATCGTGTCCCACAAAAATGATACCCTACCTGAGACAATCACCTGAAAAATAAAAAAAATATGGCTCTCTGAAAATGGCAACACAAAAAAAAGATTTTATTCTGTTCAAAAATAAACCTAAAGTGTAAAACTTTCCAAAAATAAAAAAGTTACACATATTGGGTACCGCCGTGTCCGTAACAACCTTATCTATAAAAATATTACATGAGATGGCCCCCCAGGTGAACGTTGCAAAAAAAAAAAAAAAAACCTGCCAAAACAGACATTTTTTGGTCACCTTCCCTTACAAAAAGTGTAATAGCAGGTGATCAAAAAGGCGTATTTATCCCAAAATAGTACCAATCAAACCGTCATCTTGTCCCGCAAAAATGATACCCTACCTGAGACAATTGCCCGAAAAATAAAAAAAATATGGCTCTCTGAAAATGGCAACACAAAAAAAATATTTTATTCTGTTCAAAAATAAATCTAATGTGTAAAACTTTCCAAAAATAAAAAAGTTAGACATATTGGGTATCACCGTGTCCATAACAACCTGCTCTATAAAAATATTACATGAGATGGCCCCCGAGGCGAATGCTGTAAAAAAATTTAAAAAAAACTATGCCATTTTTTTTCACCTTGCCTCACAAAAAGTGTAATACCACACGATCAAAAAGGCGTATGTACCCCAAAATGGTACCAATCAAACCGTCATCTCGTCCCGCAAAAAATGAGCCTCACATAAGACAATAACTCAAAAAAATAAAAATCAATGGGCCCCGCAAACCAATCCATCAAAATCTGTGTTGTAAAATCCATATGGTGCTCCTTCTGTTCTGAGTCCTGCCATGTGCCCCCACAGCAGTTTACCACCACATATGGGGTGTTGCTGTATTCAGGAGAAAATGGGTAACAAATTATGGGGTGCTTTTCTCCTGTTACCCCTTGTGAAAATGAAAAATTTGGGGCTAAAGCAACATTTTATTGGAAGAAATGAAACTTTTCATTTTCACAGCCAAGTGTTTCCAAATTCTGTAAAACGCTTAGGGGGTCAAAGTGGCCAGTACCCCGCTTAATATATTCTTTGAAGGGTGTAGTTTCCAAAATGGGGTCACTTTTTGAGGGTTTCCACTGTAGGGGTACGTCAGGGTCTCTCAATTACAAAATGGTGCCTAAAAACCATTCTAGCAAAATCTGCCTCCAAAATCCGTATGGCGCTCCTTTCCTTCTGACCACTGCCACAAACCCATAGAGACGTTTACCACCACATATGGGGTATTTCTATAAACTGCAGAATCAGAGTAATGTATATTGAGGTTTAGTTTGCTGTTAACCCTTGCTGTTTTGCAAGAAAAAAAAATATTAACATGAATAATCTACCAAAAAAGTGAAATTTTGAAATTTCACCTGCATTTTCCATTAATTCTTGTGGAACACCTCAAGGGTTAACAAAGTTTGTAACAGCAGTTTTTTATAATTTGAGGGGTGTAGTTTCTAAAATGGGGTCATTTATGGGTGGTTTCCATTACGTAAGCCACTCAAAATCACTTTATATCTGAATTTGTGCTTAAAAAAATGGTTTTGGAAATTTTGTTTAAAATTTGAAAAATGGCTTCTAAACTTCTAAGCCCTCTAACGTCCCAAAAAAGTAAAATGACATTTATAAAATGATGCCAACATAAAGTATACATATGGGGAATGTAAAATAATAACTATTTTTGGAGGTATTACTATGTATTTTGAAAGTAGAGAAATTGAAATTTTGAAATTTGCAAATTTTTCCAAATTTTTGCTAAATTTGGTATTTTTTTTATAAATAAAAATGAAATATTTTGCCAAAAATTTACTACTATCGTGAAGCACAATATGTGACGAGAAAACAATCTTAGAATGATCTGGATAAGTAAAAGCGTTCCAAAGTTATTACCACATAAATTGACACATGTCAGATTTGCAAAAAACGGCCTGGGATTGGAGGTGAAAAGTGGCCCGGTACTGAAAGGGTAAATCACTAAAACAGGAGGGTAGCGAGAAAGCATTAAAAAACTCTAAGAAAAAATAGAATATGTAAAAGACAAATAAAAGCAGCCAAACTAGAGACAGAGAGATTAATTGCCAAAGAGAGTAAAACTAACCCCAAAATGTTCTTCAATTATATAAATGTTAAAAAGTATAAATCTGAAAGTGTTGGCCCTTTACAGAATGATTAGGGGGGAGTTGCAGACAGTGATGAGGAGAAAGCAAAGCTATTAAATATTTTTGTCTCCACTATATTCACTGAGGAAAATAAACTGTGAGATGAAATGCAGAATGTAAAAGTAAATTCCCCATTAAAAGTGCCCTGTCTGAAAAGATTAAAATAGACAAATCGCTGGGACCAGATGGCATAAACCCTGTATCCTAAGAGAATTAAGTAATGTCATAGCCAGACCCTTATTTCTGATATTTAAAAATTCTATACTAACAGGGGGTGTTCCACAGGATTGGCGCATAGCAAATGTGGTGCCAATTAGAGATGAGCGAATCATTCAAAAAATTATTCGCCGAACATTTGCCAAACTTTTCCTAAAATTCGGATATTCGACGAATAGATTTGTTGTATTTGCGTACAAAATATACGTTATTATGTGCTATTAGCGAACATTCGCTCCCTAATAATGAACGTTCATTTACAAAATGTACGCAACTTCTTAGAAGACGTACGCATGAGCGTACAAATAGCTTATGAATCTCAGCGTACTATTGTCTAAGCGATTACGTAATACGCAGGCACGTACGAGGAGAGGCCGCGGCGTGCACTCCTCAGAGGCAGAGCGAATATTCGAGACATATATATGGTAAAGTGCAAATACATTATTATAGGTATAAAATAAAAATTTTAAATATCACCTACCTAGTATGCTCACGGACACGTTTAAGTCTCTTTTCTTCTGACACTTGTCATAGAACTGGAGCAGAGTCCCAAACTCAGTCGCAATTTGTAATCCACATAGGTAAAATTGTAATCCAAATGGGTAAAAAAAAAGCAGCAAAGGTTCCTTAAAAAACCCTCTTTCAAGGGGCTCCCCAAATAACCTGAAAAGGGGGAAAAAGGGATGAGGCGCACGAATGCGCAACTTAATTTCCTGAGTTGCCTCGTCATCCTCCCGCGCTGGAGAAAAGGGCAGAACTACCAGGGAGGAGTCTGCATCGCTGAATTGAATTCGTACGCAACAGCGTATAGAGTAACTACCAGGGAAAAGTCTGCATCGCTGAATTGAATTTGTACGCGACAGCGTATAGAGTAACTAAATTATACGTAGAATAGCGTATAATTTATAGGACACACTACTTAGCGAATGCGTACAAAAGCGAAGCGAATCACCTAATATTCGGATTCTCTTCACAGCTGAAAAATACCAAGATTCGATACGAATCTACGAAGCAGCGAATAGATTCGCTCATCCCTAGTGCCAATATTCAAAAAGGGTCCAAAAACAGAGCCCGGAAACTATAGGCCAGTAAGTTTAACATCTGTCGGGGGTAAATACCACCCTGCAATCCATCTGTGGTGGTCGTGCGTGCACATTATAAGAAAAAACACCAGCCTAAATGCGCTCACATGTTCCGGCCACCAGAGATGCTGACTCTTTTTCCTCCATAAGGCAAGGGCTACACGGCGACACTGGTCGCATGACACCTGTCGCGGCCAGAATCGCTGAGCAGCGGTGATCCAATAGAAATTAATGGAATCACTGCGGCAGTTGCAAGAAATCCAACACGGCTGAACTATTGCACTGCTCAGTAAAGTGGACTGGACTGTTACCTGCTTTAGGGCTCGTTCACATCAGCGTTATGCTTTCCGTTTGTGTTTTCCGTTATAACATGGTTATAACGGAAAATAACGGAAGCCATAAGACGGAAGTCAAAACGGAAGCCTTTAGAGGCATTCCGTTTTGATCCGTCATAATAGAAGCCTATGAGAATCATAACGGATCCGTCTGAGTTCCATTATGCAGAACGGAAAAAAAAGTCCTGTCGACAGGACTTTGTTTTCCGTCTTGCATAACGGGAACCAAATGGATCCGTTATGATTCTCATAGGCTTCTATTATGACGGATCAAAACGGAATGCCTCTAAAGGCTTCCGTTTTGACTTCCGTCTTATGGTTTCCGTTATTTTCCGTTATAACCATGTTATAACGGAAAACACAAACGGAAAGCATAACGCTGATGTGAACGAGCCCTTACCTGACCTCCTCTGTGCCATCTGTAACTGCAACTCACCTGCACCTGCTTTCAGCGCTTGCTCCTTACATCCAGCTTTGTTTGTTTGCTTCCTACAACTTGATGACATGATCTCATGTAAATCAATAAAATGCCCATGAGCCTCCTGCTGCACTATACATACATATTAAAATTGTACTGCCACCAATAATTGTGATTTTTATTGCAACGCGATCAATGAAAATAACAGTAACTCACCCAGATTCACAAATCCAATATCTACATAAAGCCTAGCGAATAACGAGCTAAGCATAAATCCAGTCATTGGGCCAAACAACGTCACGGTGTGCAAACAAGCTGAGGAGAGAAACAATAGGGTTATAATAGTGACAGGCAGGGGTGGGATTAAAATTTTTAACAACAGGTTCCCTACTCAACGGCGGACATGCAGCATCATGACACATGTTTACATATACATCACATATATGCAACACACATACACATAAATACACCATATACATGGTACACATACATAAATACACCACATATACACTTCACACACATACCACCCAACCTTTAAAAAGCCTAAGGAGCTAAACTATGGAATGGAAGGGCTCATCTCAAGCTGCCAGTCAGATCTGTAATTTTAACAACTGGATCTGGAAAACCTGAGGGAACTAGCTGAATCCCATGCCTGGTGACAGGGGTGCAGTAATCACAAAAGTTGTGTTTCCTTTATAATCTGCTCCTGTCTTCCACACTAGAGGGCAAACATCAACACTACAAGGGTGACCCCAAGAATATCAGCTGATTATGAAGAAACTTCCAGGACTAGGCTAATCTACAGAAGTATGTACTGTAGCTCCACCTGTTTCTTATATCTGCTAATCTATGACATCACCATTACCTATATACAGCGGGGTGTTCTCCGGCCCAGCAAAATCATCAATGTAAGAGATTCCCAAAGGAGTAATTGGGCTCTCTCCGATTCCTCGCAGCATATTCCCGACCAAGACGTAAACCCAAAAGTAAGAGCTTGTCTCCTTCACACACTCTGAAAACATAGACAGGTCACATGTAACAGTAAAGATGTAAGCTTAGAAAGAGGGGCACATTTACTAAGGGACTTGTGACACTTTTAGACATAAAAAAGTGTTGCAAGACCCCTTTACTGTCCTGCTGTGCGATAATATTTTGTTTTACGGCCAGATTTGCGGCATGTATGCCAGTTGGGCGTGATATGGACGGGGCATGTTGGGGGCTGTACTTACATTTGCACCTGGAAACAGGAACAAATGTTAGCTAAAAACTATGCCAGCCAGCAGCCTAGTCATAAATTAGACAGATCTTAATGCAGCGCAGAAGGAGGAAACTGAGACCAGTGTAAAAAGCTGTTCTTAGTAAATGTGCTCCAGACTGTCTAGACCTGTGCCAGATTTAACACAGGGGCTCAGGCTGGATGACAAATGTGCTGTATGGTCAGGCACTTTTGTCTAGCTTTGTACCAAGTATTGGTTTGCAAAAGAAATTTATGCCTAAATCATTGCTAGCTTTTTGTCCAAAACGTCACTTATTAGGACACTGCCTTCTTCTTCTGAAGTCATGAGTGAGCCCTTATTCGCACAGTTAATGGGGCACATTTACTATAGTGTCTGCACCTGTTTTTATGCGTAGAAAAGCTGTTTTAGACTGTCTTATGTTTTAGTCTCATTTACTACTGAAAATGTGCTTCTTTTGAAGGCATTTGCGCCTTGTTTACCTACATATTTGGATTTTTTATACTAATTCAGAAGTTTCTAATTTTGCACCTATTTTCCGACCTATTTATGTAGGCGCCTTATTTTGCGCCTGATTGAGTGGAGTTTTCTACTCCACTCCGGGGCTGGCGTACTTTTCTGCATTTGTTTTGAGTGGTGAGTTGCGCCACATTTTGGCTCAAAAATAAGGAGATGTGCGCCAAATTGCCACTCACTTGTGGCACATTTTCATGTGCATACTAATTAGACCAGTTTTAGTGAATATGAACCTGTTGTATTGATAGAGAACCACTAGAAGTCAGACTAAGGGCCCTTACACACGACCGTATGCCCTCCAAGACATACGGTCCGTGAGCGAGCCATATGTGCCGGAGCAGCATGTCCCGGAGCAGTCTGTGATTTCCATCAGTAATTTTGAGCTGAAACCAGGTGCGAGATCTTTTCTTAATACCATGTTTTCTGTGTAGCCTCCACTTCTGATTTTGGCTCACCATCACTGATGGAAAACACTGACCAAAATACTGATGTGTGAATAAGGCCTTAGAATTATTACTGTGTTTTATTTGTGATGTTACATAGGACTGCTGGTAACAGTGTGTGTTATTAGAATATTTGCAGACTCTCCTCAAATGTGTAGAAGCCCTGTGAGGAAAAAGAGAGATCTCCCATATTCCTAGAAGAGCTGGCAAATCTGCTTTCTTTTGCAAACAGCCCTCCATGTACATGAACTGTATGTGGTTGCTGTTTGGCATGTGACTCCTTCTTTGTACAGTACTTCAGCTTTTTTTTTTATATTTTGATTACAAGTCTCAGGTCAGTTACTTACCTGGTTTGATGTCCTCGGTTAATGTTGTGTTGGTGAGGCATGGGGAGACACTATAGGTGGAGTCTGTAAAATTCATGTGTGAAGACATTTCCACCTTCACTGAATCATATTTATAACTGTGAAGAGAAAGCATGGTGGAGCTAGCATTGGAGTGGCCAACCAGAGGACCAGAGAATCCACTAACACTGGGGCACATTTACTAGGACCGACTTCATCATAAATTAGGCACATCTGATGTAGTTCGTGCGCCTGGTGTCAAAACTATGCCAGCCCTGGGTGACATAGTTTTTCGCTAACATTTGCACCTGTTTTCAGGTGTAAATATTAGCAAATTTGCCGGGGCTGGAGTTATGGCCCTGGCATGGCCTCTGACATGCCCACACCCCCGCCTCCGTTCCGCCCAACTGGCGGAACTGGTGTATAAATAGTTAAAAGGGGATTGGCAACTATTTTACTTCCCCTGACTCCCCTGTGCCCCACCGTCCCCTGACTTTCCTGAATACCAATGCTACATTTCCTCTATAATCTCTACCCAAGGGCGGATTGGCCATAGACCTTACAGGGAAATTTCCTGGTGGGCTGATGAAGGTTAAGGGGTCGCCTTAACCTTCCTCACAGCTAGCCAGTGGAAGTTTTTGTGGATGTATTTTGTGCTAGGGGAATTTGAGGTACTTGCTTTTGGTGGTGCTGGCTTGTTGCTGTGCAGAACATGCCAGCTATTGATGGCCACCACAGATGGACAGCTTTTGTGCTGCACTGTGGTATTTGGCTCTGCTGGGGTGGTGTTTTGGTGTGCTGCACTATGGTACTGCTGATCCAGCCTACTTGTATTGTCCCTGTGTACTTATGTAATCCAGCCTTCTTTCAGTTTGGACCTGCCTACAAAATAGAACCACATTCAGATTTTTTTCCTGTAAGAATTGCTCTGTTGAACAACTGCATCATCTGCATTGTTCTGATCCATAGCTACACCAAGGCACCATGCCTTGCACCTCAAAACTACCAACACTAAGGGCACCCCAGCTGTCATCAGGCAGTAGAACCCCAGAACCAGAGTGTGCCCCGAAGGAAAGAACTGTGTACCCTTGCCATCACCGCAAGACCTTGGGAAGCAACAGAGTGATTAAGTTCTACACCCACCATTCTTGCTACTATCAGTCCTGTCCTCTTTTTCTGCTTTCCTAATTACCATGTGGAGTACACTAAGCATGCCTTGTGTGGAGTTAGAGATGTGGCTTAGTATTAAAAAAATTGCCACAGTGTACCACTGGTATTGTCCCTCTTTGGGCTTTTGAAAATCTGGGAGGTATGTCACAGGGTATCACTGTGTTATCTGTGGTGTTACATAGGACTGCAGGTAACGTCTCCCCCTTTCCCAGATTCCCCTACAATGTCCCTCAATGTATCATCTTGCTACCTGTGCAGCATATACATTTCTGCTGGAAGTTAGGCAATAAATGTTTGATAAGTGGGCCCCGATGCTCATCACGCAGGGTTGCATGGGTTGGCCCCAGAATCAAGTCCACTAGTGGGCTCCTGGCACCTCAGTCTGACACTCTCCAGAGCTCATGGTCAGGATATAACACGGTGCGGTACATACGTCCCCATGAAGAAATGTGGCATCGCTGTCAGGAAACTGCCCAAAGCCATCATGAAGCAACCAGCAGCGATAATCCTCGGCCTGTGAAGCTTTGCCCCAAAGTAACTGACAAAGGCAATCATCAGCAGGTTTCCTGTATGGAGAAAATAAAACACAAAGATAAAATGCCACAGACATGAAGGTAAACTAAGGTAATTATAATAATTACCAAACTCGAAGCTTCCATCCACCATCCCGACCGTGGAAGAGGAAATGTCGAAGCGGCGCTCAATCTGAGTTATTGAGCTCTTCATGTAACTCCCAGCAAATGCCTTAGCGAAATAGCAGAAACAAAGGGCGACCAGGAAAGTCTGCAAACAGAGGAGGAGGAAGAAATTGCCTGCTGGAACACTACTACTGAATCACTGGAGAGCTTTGGCCTCCATTTCCCTCATTACATTGATATCCACAGTGACCCCATAAGAGCTGATGTATTCTTCTGACAGGCAGGACCTTCAGGTGTGCAGTGAGAGGTGCTATCTGATCACTTCCATCATGGCTTAGTGCTCTCTTCTCTATATTTGGATCTCTCTTTAATGTTTATGTTTAGAAATGAGCGAATCAAAGCTCACAAAGTGGAATTCGATCCGAATTTCAGGAATTATTCGATTCGCACCAAATCCGAATTTCCTGATGATTCGTAGTAATGAATCACATTTCTTTTCCTAAAATGGCGGCTGTACATGTTAGGACATGGAGCAAGGAACTGTGGGAACGAGGGATCACCCACAATGCCATGCATGCCGCCAATCAGCAGCCAGCCAGCCCTTTGATGTCACAGCCCTATAAATAGCCTCAGCTATCTTGATTTCTGTCATTCTCCAGTGAACTTATTACAGGGAGAGACGTTTGCAGGCGCTAGGGAAAGTGGTAGAAAAGCTGTTCAAATGTATATATTGCTGAATAGAAGTGTAGGGAAAGGATAGGGAGGAAAGTATTGAAGCAGAACAGGGTTCAATAGGGGTGTTTAGAGACAGGGTAATAGGAAAAATCCTATCATACCTTGGTGTAGTGACTGGGGTTCAAAATTGCCATAATACAGCTGCTCGTTTCAGGTTTGTAATAGATCATACCTCTGTAATTCCGATTATTGAGGTCTCATTAACCCTTGTGCACTGTAGTTGCATTTAGTAAAGCCCTTTTTTGTTGTTTTAGTGTTGGAAAACAGAAAGGGCTTATTAGCTGTTGTGTGGTGAAGTGGGATAATTACAGTCCTTTGTAGCATGTATTAGTGGCAAAAAAGTTTTATTTGGCGTACAGCGCCGAAGTTATATATTGTAAAGTCTTCTATCGTTTATTTGTGGTGGAACAAAAATGTACTAGCCGTTGCGTGCTGAAGTAGGAAAATTACAGCCCTTTTTAGTGGTGTATTAGTAGTAAAAAAGTTTTATTTGGCGTACAGCGCCAAAGTTATATGGTGTTAAGCCTTCTATCGTTTATTAGTGGTGGGAAAAAAACGAATTTGCCGTTGCGTGCTGAAGTGGAAAAATTACAGCCCTTTGTTTCTTTTTTATTTATTTATTTGATCTAACAGTATGTCAGGCAAAGAAGTGACAGGCCCTGCACAGGGGAGTGGCAGAGGCCTAAATGTTTCTGGCGCATGCACAGGTCAGAGCAGAGTAAGGGGGCGTGGCACCAGGGGTCACTTTGAGAGGCCTGAGCTCCTAGTGTCATCTAGTATTCGTGTCTTGACCAGAAACCCAGCGGTTCTTGAATGGTTGACTTGGTCTTCGACTTCGTTGCAAATGACATCAGGCATCCCCAGCCACATCAGCATGGTGGCAGCAGCAGTAGCATGACATTAGCACCCTGCCACCTGTCATTGAAGATCCACTGAACTACTGGGCAGCCAAACTGTATTTGTGGCCGCAACTGGCCATGTTTGCTCTGGAAAAGCTGTCCTGTCCGGCCAGTAGTGTGGCATCAGAGCGTTTAGTGCGGTGGGGGCCGCACTAAAAGGAGACAACCATGAGACAGTAGAACAGAGCAGGCAGTCACAAAGTGATAGCATCATCTCAACTGCTTACGGTGGATTTCAGACAGCACAATGACATTATTGTGCACAAGCACCAAGATACAGGCAGTATTAATTACATTGTGCCCACCTGAGCAGAGAAGCACTCCCAAGGAGTATTATCACTGTAGGGGACACCATCAATAATGAGGGCACTCTGGGAGAGGATTATTATAACTTTTAGGAGTAATTTGGGGACTATTTGCTGTCTACAGAACTGTCATAAAAATGAATGGAGAGGCCACGTGCATGTGTGACTGGCCACTCCATTCTTTTCAGAGGGCTGCAGCGGTTATGGGGTCCCATTCTCATGGTCTAATAGTTAGTCCCTATCTTATGGATAGTGGATAACTTCAACCAATCACAATACTACATTAATACCTATGAGTTGGGGCTTGGGCCCTGAATCTTTTGAGACCCTAGCAACCCATGCACAAGTACTGCCTTTGGACTTAACATATTTTTGACTAGATGTAAAAACCTTAGGTCCCTAGTCATATTGGATAGAGACATATACAATTCTGTTAAAGAACTACACTCCGCAGTTAGAGATGAGCGAATCTATTCACTGCTTCGTAGATTCGTATCGAATCTTACACATTTTCTCCTCCGAAGCGAATCTGGATTTTTTCGGATTCGTTTCATATTATTCATAAATTTTCACAAAATTTTGAACGCTAACGATACGCAAGATACATACGTACGCATTCTTCGTGAGGCGGTAAAATGACGATATGCCCCCACAAGAGCCTGAAAGTGAAGATACGCCCCCCTCAGAACTAGAAAAAAACAGCCCGGCCCACTGGGATCTAACTATTTGCACGTATAGGGAGTGAAGACTCCTCCCTCAGTACTCCACCCTCCTCTGAACCAGTTTAGACCAGCACTGAACACTGATCAAGTAGCAAGCATGGCTAAAGAGCTGCGTTCCAACTGGAACCAGATGGTCTTTGGGGACGAGTTCCCTGAACCACCTCCTGCTCCAGACATCAGGGTGTCACAGTCTGAAATCAAGAGAACCCCTGCTTCAGTGCCCTTGTTTTCCTTACCGCCTGCTGAGTTTGCTGTACATCGTGAGGCGGTTCGTCGTGAGGCAGCTGGTGCTGCTGCTGTGGCTGGTGCAGCGGAGGCAGCTGGAGCATCCACTTCGCCGCCCAGGAGGAGATCAACAACACCTTCCATAAGGCAGAACCTGATTGTGCCACCATCGGTGATGGCTTACGCGCAGACCCTCTGGGATTACAAGAATGCCGTGGAGGACTGGGTAATCCAGGTACTGGACCATCCTAGGCTGGGAGATCCTAAATTGGAGTGCTGAAAGGGAATTGTCCTGTGGTTTTTGGTCGAGCGAGGCTCTGGCTTCCTGGCAGACGACAAGGACAACAATGTGTACTTCTTGGGTCGCAAGTCAGTTAAATGGCCGTACCTGCCCCAGCCTCGTCACAGCCTGTATGTGGGGGATCAGGTGGAGTACACCCCCATGGCATCCCTGAAAGGCCCCTTCGCTACCGGGGTTACCCTACTATCTAAGCCCCTGGTCCCAACATCACCACCTGAAGTTTGGCCGGAGGAACCACCAGGCGAAGTACCTGTGTGCTGCCTTCAGTAGTCGCCAGATGGCGTCCTCTGGTTCAGGGAAAAGCCACAGCCACAGCTGGAGCCTCTGATACCTGGACTGCCACCACCACCACAGTCCTTTCAGCTGAGTCAGCTGACAACGTCATCATTTACATTCCAATCCACAGTGATCCACCAATACCAGCTGCCGTGGAAGATGAAGTCAGCAGCAGCCAGGGAAGCTGGGGCTTCTTCCCTGGATGCAACCTTGCCGGAACCGCTGCAGCCGGAAGTCCTTATCCCTGCTGTGCCGGCAGGAGTATCCGGAAAAGCACAAGTGGCTGCAGCGATCACCAGCGTGACCACCACCTGGACCCGGTCAAGTCCGACATACCTTGGACTGCACCTGACGGGTGAGAGCTAGTTGGCACTTTTTGTGTTTGTTTGTTTAGTTTGCCCCCATTTGACTCTCACCCAGATGGGCATGGCTGTCAGGACTCCCCCCATTCTGCAGAAAATTCCCAGTTGCGCCTAAGCCGCCTATTTTCCTTTTCCCCCCTTCTCAGGTTATTTGGTAGACCCCTTTGCATAAAGGGTTCTCTATTTGCTGCTATTTTCTATTATCCATGTGGATTACACGTTACCTGTTTGGATTACAATATTACCTCACGTGGATTACAATTGAATTTTGGACTATGTGTTCCAGACAGTGTTTTATCATGCCAAGGAGCCACGAGGAGAGACTCAAACATATATCTGAGCCTTTTCTGCTTGCAAATGTGAAATTGATAGCACTAAAATGTTTGCATACTTATTTCTTTGCTGTACTTTAGCTACACTGTTTTTAATAGTTCAGCAACGTTCAAGCACTATAGCCCATTGTGTGTATTCTTTTTCTGGTACTGCAATGTGTCCTTTTATGCACTTATTGTACGGTGTTTTTAGTAAATTATGCACTAGCAGTGAGCACCTTACTTTTCTACCTCATATGGACTACCTCTAAAGACTGTACGCCGCGGTCTAGCTTCGTGCGTATGACGCATTCGCGAGTAAATAGTACGCTAAGGATTTGTACGCACTTTTGTACGCTAATGCTTACGTATTGCGTACTTTTAACTACGCTGACTGTACGTTCGTAATTTGTGCAGGAATGTTTGCAAAACAACAATTGTTTTTTCTAGAGGATATACTGTAGTTTTGTGAGAATATAGTGCACCACAAAGTTAGATTGAATTGATTGATAGATTGAAGCATAGCTATACTAAAAGAGTGTATCCGGATGTGGCAAGTGGAGGTTGCTATTGCTCTGCAAGAAGTTTATGTAAATTGTTAATAAGAACTGTACCTAGTGTCACTAGTGGGGTACCACAGGGCTCAGTATTGGCCCCTGTCTTCTTCAAAATATTTATTAATGATCTTGTAGAAGGCACAGTAAAATATCAATTTTTGTAGATGACACAGATGAAACTGTGTAAAGTAATTAACACAGAAGAGGACAGTATAATGCTACAGATGGATCTGGATAGATTGGAAAAGTGGCAGATGAGGTTTAAAGGAGTTGTCCGGGACTTAACTACTGATGATCTATCCTCAGTATAGGTCATCGGTATCTGATCGCTGGGGGTCCGACACGCGGGACCCCCTCCGATCAGCTCTTTGAGAAGGCCAGTGATGTCACGTTCATTGGTCACGTGGTCTAGGAGGCGATTTACTTGAATGGGACTGAGCGCGATACCAATCATAGCCGCTGTACAATGTACGACACTGTGCTTGGTGAGTGGGGAGAAGGTATCGGCGCTCAAAGGAGTGCCGGTACCTTCTCAAACAGCTGATCGGCAGGGGTCCCGGGTGTTGGACCCCCACCGATCAGATACTGATGACCTATCCAGAGGATAGGAGGGTTATGCACATGGGAAGGAATAATGCAAGTCACCAGTACATACTAAATGGTAAAACACTGGGTAACACTGACATGGAAAAGGACTTAGGAATTTTAGTAAACAGCAAACTAAGCTGTAGAAACCAGTGTCAGGCTACTGCTGCCAAGGTCAATAAGATAATGGGTTGCATCAAAAGGGGCATAGATGTCCGTGATGAGAACATAGTCCTGCCACTTTACAAATCACTAGTCAGACCACACATGGAGTACTGTGTACAGTTCTGGGCTCCTGTGAACAAGTCAGACATAGCAGAGCTGGAGAGGGTTCAGAGGAGGGCAACTAAAGTAATAACTGGAATGGGTGGACTACAGTACCCTGAAAGATTATCAAAATTAGGGTTATTCACTTTGGAAAAAAGATGACTGAGGGGAGATCTAATAACTATGTATAAATATATCAGGGGTCAGTACAAAGATTTCTCCCATCATCTATTTATCCACAGGACTGTGACTGTGACAGGGGGACATTCTCTGCATCTGGAGGAAAACATGGAAGAGGATTCTTTACGGTAAGAGCAGTGAGACTATGGAACTCTCTGCCTGAGGATGTATTTCTGGAGTGTAATAATATTACGAGCTATAGTTACTAGAGAGGGGTCGTTGAGCCAGGGAGTTATTCTGATTGCCTGATTGGAGTTAGGAAGGAATTTTTTTCCCTAAAGTGGGGAAAATTGGCTGCTACCTCACAGGGATTATTTGCCTGTGATTATTTCCCCTGCAGACCACTGTACCACAGTTTACCCAGTTTTAATTATTCACTTTTCACTATCTTTATTCAATAATTGTGGTCCTGAATTGGATTATAAAGTCAGGTACTTTTGGGATCAGTCTGAGTCTTCCAGGTCACTCGTCATAGGTTGTAGGACCAGGCAGAATAGGAAAGAGGGGATAAGTGGCTTCCTTGACGTGTCATCTTTGAGATATTCGTTTTTATAAAATAGTCATTTTCAGTCAAGAAATCAGAGCTTTGAATTGTTGACCCGTCACCTGACTCTGTCCTCATCCTCTTATCTTCTGCAAACATCAGGCAATAACCAGGGCTAAAGTCTCATTCCTCAGAGGGTCTTGTCAGTTTGTGTGTGTGTGGGGGGGTATTCTATTTTATTATCACCCCTTGTAGTAATCGACTATGAAAATGGTGTTACCTTTAGTGATGCACAGCAGGATGGTTTCTTCTTCTGGTGGGCTGGAACAGTCTCATCCTGGGCAACTGTGCTGATGTTCAGGTTGTTGAGCTCGCCGCATTCTTTCTCCACCTCCATGTTACACAATTATCCTATGCACAGATAAATATGGAATCAATAATTAGCATGTAACGACAAGCACATGAGCAAAGTTTTGAAAAATTCAATTTGGCTGTTTCGCTGATCTTTGTCATGAAATTTGATTTGTTACGAATTACTTTGTCATTTATCTCCTTCCATTGTATGGAATGGGTGCAATGATAGGGAACAGCAATCGCACACCCCTTCCCCCTTCATTTAACTGCTCAGATGCCGTGTTCAACGCTGATCGTGGCATCTGAGACTCACATTCAGGTGCTCCGGTGTTTAATCCGGGGTTAAAAAAAAAATTATACTCATGTGATGTGACACTGAAGACGTCACCATGCAAGGCCAGCGTGATCATGTGGTGACGTCTTCACGTTCGCCGCAGGTCCTTTGGCAGGTTTTCTTCAATCAAGACAGGAGTGAACGACCGTTCCGCAATCAAGTGGATGAGGTAAGTATAGATTTTTTTGCGACAAATCAAATCTTTCCTGAAATTCAGATCAAAGTCCAATTTGAATACTTTGATTCACTCAGAACTAGTTATTAGTGTTGAATGAATCAAAATGAAATGAATTGATTTCAATCCAAATTACAGCAAAAATGTTATTCACCACGAATCCAAATTTCCTTGTGCTTTGTGGTAACGAATTATTTTTTTCCTAAAATGGTGGTTATATATATTACAAAGTGAAAATAAGAAGCCTATGAATGCGATATGACCCATAATGCTATGCAGCCTGCCAAGTTTCATCTCGTACGGTCGCCACCATTTCACTCTGAACTGAGCATAGGGAAAGATGTGGCAAGGGCGAGGGACAGTGTGTTAGAAAGCTTTTGATTGCAGAATATTGGATAGGGACAGTATAGGAAGATCGTAGAGTTTTTAGACACTGTAGGGAGAGCATAGGGAGACTGCAGGGACAGCAGGCTCAGTGTAATCGCCCTGTGTATCTTGTTCACCTGCAGTGCCATTCATTTTTAATCTGTTTTGTTATTCATAGAATAACTGTGCATCAGACTCATTGTCAACAGGTCTAATATATAGGCGCATTTATCTAGTTCATCTACTGCACCATTCATACTTAATCTGTTTTGTTATACATAAATTTATTGTGCATCAGACTCAGCGTCAACAGGCAGTGTAATATATAGGTGCATTTATCTAGTTTACTTTCTGTGCCATTCTGTACTTTTATAGATAGACACATTTGTGGTCATTTATCAAACTGGAGTAAAATAGAACTGGCTTAGTTGCTCATAGCAACCAATTAGATTCCACCTTTCATTTTCCAAACAAGCTGTGAAAAATGAAAGATGGCATCTGGTTGGTTGCGATGGGCAACTAAGCCAGTTCTACTTTGCACCAGTTTGATAAATGACCCCAACTGATTAATGGATCAGCAATTCTATTGGGCCCTGATTCACAAATTGGGGTGATACACCTGTCTTATTCTACTGTTTGTGGAGTGTCCACATTGATAAGCAATTCTATTAGGCCCTGATTCCCAAATTGGGGTAATACACCTGTCTCGTTTTACTGTTTGTTGTGTGTCCACATTGATATTTAACCACTTCTGTTAGCCAAACAGTTACTGTTATTTAGTATTACAGAACCTTGTTTAACACCCTGTGGGCAGTGCAAATAAATTGATTCTTTGCACAGAAGAATCAATTTAGATTTGTTGCCCACAAGTTGATTGTTTTTTGTCAGGAAAATTATTCTTTTATCTGAAAAATTATTTGTTTAGAGAAAACATTTGAACGCCACTTGGCCCTCCAGAAAGTTGGATGCGGAAAGCCTGGGGTCAAATAACTCATTGTATTAGGGTTAAAACCAGATAGGTCAAACTTGCTGGATGGTTCAAACATAGTAGCTGGATTATTGCCATATGGGAGGAGTGTTATCAGAATGAGCCACAGAAATCACTCCACAACTGGACCTAAATTCATCATTGTTAATATGGTCTTTTAGTGGAAAAAAATAGTCTGCCTCGTTATTGCAATCGTTTATGGTAACAGCTACGACAGTATTACCAGACAAATTGCTCCATCAACTGGACTCAAACTCATAATACCTAGCTATGACATTCTGTGGAAAATTTTATTCTGCGTCATTCTGACAGCCACAACAAATTTTAAACAAATTCTACGTCACTGTGCAGTGCAACTAAATTGTAGCTCATGTGGATTCCTCCATAAGATCCGGGATCCCTCCATACTATGAACTTAATAGTACTTTGCTTTCAAAATGTATTTGGGTTAAAAACAGATGGGCCGAACTTGCTGGAGGGATCAAACATGGCCGCTGGATTATTGCCATACGAGAGGACTGTTGTTGGGTATTGGAATGAACCACACAAATCACTCCACCAACTCGACCAAAATTCATTGTATCTAATACATTCTTTTAGTCAGTGTTTAGTCTGTGTTTTGCATCAGTATTGGATAAGAATTTGTAAGCCAAAAGCAGGAGTGGGTCCAAAACACAGATGAGATGCAAATAATTCAATTACATTTTATCTCTGTTTTGGACCCAATTCTGTTTTTGCTTTACAATTGATCAAATACTGATACAAGACACTGACAAAATACTGACCATCTGAAAGAGCCTTTATGGATGCTCAAATTACAGGATTGTGTTTTATTATGTTCTTCCGATGGATCATAAGAACAGAAAAATAAGCACTGATGTTAACACAGCCTTATTGCTACTGCTGCTGCCCCTCCTCACGACTCTTGGGGTCACACTTGTCATGGTTACTGCCAATGCTACTGCTGCCACCATCCCCACTCTGTCATGGGGCCATTATTGTCCTGGTTACTGCCACTGCTGCTGCTCCCGCCACCATCCCCACTTTGTCATGGGGCCACTATTGTCCTTGTTACTGCTACTGTTGCCACCACCATCCCCACTCTGTCATGGGGCCACTACTTGAATCTTGGGGCACTGCACAGTAAAGTCCATGGTGATAAATTAGACCTGACGCATTTATTGACCTGTAATACCAATGCACAGTAATTCCACAGCTAAGGCCTCTTTCACACTAGCGGCAGCACGGATCCAGCGGGTGAAGGGTCCCGCCGGATCCGTGCTGCCGCAGGTGCACGTGTGGGGCCGGAACCACGCTCCGGCCCCACACCTGCACCAGACACTATCTTGAGGAGGAGGGGGGGTTATACTTACCTGTCCCAGCAGCTCCCAACCTGTCTCAGCAGCTCCAGAGGACGGCGCGCACAATGGGAAGATTCCCCACAGCGCCACCTGCTGGAGGGAGGAGGGAGCTGCAAGGGAAAAGTGCAAGGTGACGGATCCGTCATGAACTCCATTGAAAGTCAATGGAGCACGGATCCGTTTACTATTGTGTCACACTGAATGGATCCGTCCCCATTGACTTGCATTGGGGGTCATGACGGATCTGTCTTGGTCCGGATGCCCAGACCGGAGAGCAAACCGCAGCATGTTGCGGTTTGCTCTCCGGTCTGGAGACTGAAGAGAACTGAACGGAATGCTTTTAGGAGCATTCCGTTCTCTTCAGTTCAGTTTTGTCCCCATTGACAATGAATGGGGACAAAACTGAAGCGTTTTATTCCGGTATTGAGCCCCTATGACGGAGCTCAATACACATATATAAACGCTAGTGTGAAAGTAGCCTAACAGAAAAAAGTAGCTATGAATCTTTATGCCCCGCACAGTGATGTAGACGGTGATAAATTAAAAGTGCCTGCAATACTGAAGGCACAGTACCTACAGAATAAATTAACTATGAATGTGGGTGCACTAGAACGTAAAGCACGCAGCGATACCCTCTCCCTGCACACTCCCTCCACTGTCCCTGCAGTTCCAAGCCTTCATACTGAGATTTGGCCATGGTATGCATATGATGTGACATAAAATTGTCTTTTTTGACACAGTTTTTATGGGGCCAATGGAGTAAGAGGGGGCCCTCTCCGTAAAGCCGCGGTTACTGTGTCTCATCTAGCCTTAGTAGTGCCTTAGCCTGCGCTGTCATGTGACATCACCACATCATCACGCTGGCCAGATGTGGTGACATCATCTTCGTGTTTTCTTCAATCAAGATGGCCACAAAAGCCTCTCTGCGAGCAAATAGATGAGGTGAGCACGTTTGTTTTTTAACCCCTGATTAACCCCTTAATCTGACTGTCAGGTGCCGCAATCAAGGTTGAATGCGGCATATATTGGGGTTGAATGACGGGGGCAGCGCCATCGCAATGTAATGCGATCCTTGATAAAGTAAATCATCACGAATCAATAGAAACAATAGAATAGATCCAAAGTCGATTTGTTAAAAAAACTTCATTTGTAATGCTGTTTTCTTACAGCATTTACAATGTATTTGCGCCATGTAGAAAAACTTTGACTTCGGTAAATGACCTTGGTATTCCTATCTGCGGATTTGAAAACATTTTGAAATAGGAATCCGAAGTCGGCTTTGGCACTTGCGGATACTTCTGCCGACTTCAGATTCCTATTTTAAAATGTTTTTAAATCTGCTGATAGCAATACGAAGTAATTTTCTGAAGTCTCGCACAACTTTGGACGAGACAAAGTTTTCTGTCATACCAGATATCTATAGTATTTATCTATCTATCTACAGTATATGTCTATCTATCTAGTTATCTTTCTACTGTATATGTCTATCTTTCTATCTAATCTATATTCAGGTACTGCTCAGTACCACTTTTCCTATATGGTGAGTAGAGAATTTCTTGATGCGTTTCGGGACTGACTGTAATGAATCAATCAGAAAATTTTATTTAGGTCTGAATTGATTCTACCCAAATTAAAACTGCTCCAGTTGGCCTGAAAATTGGTGTATGACACTCTGAGATCTCCTATGAACCATATTTATTTTTCTCTTGTTTCTGAGTCTTTTTATTTTTTCAAAATTTTTCTCTCTATGCCTCTCCCCTTTCAAGCTATTTAACGCAAAGACAGCAATAGTAAATAATGTCAGAATTACACTTTTTATTATAGGTGAACTCATCATTGATAGTGTTAAACACAGTGCCATATAATTTGTAATGCTTTTCAACGTTTAAAAAATCCTTCCAAAAATTGTCCCTTATTGGGGGCAGATGTCAGCCATTGTTTAACATACATGATTAGAAACAAACAGTGGGTTCTTCTGAACAAGCCGTCCAAAAATTATACCTTAATGGGGGCACATGCCTGCCCATGTTTCTGCACACAAACATGGAAGTATCATAATAAGCAATGGCTTATTCTGAACAAGCAGTCCAAAAATTATGCCTTCACAGGGGCAGATGCCTACTCGGATTTATACACACACACAGTAGTATTGCAAGCAGTCCATCAGGCCCTGCATGATTGTTTGCCGGGCCGTGACAATACAGACGAGGAGAGATGATAGGCGCATGTGCGCGGGACACGCACATCACACTCAATTTCAGGTGGAAGAGCAGGAAGGAAGGAGAGCGCTTGACAAAGGAGTTGTGAGGGAGGCATTGGTTAAGAAGTCACTGCCCCACCAATGGAAATAAACATTATGGCCCGGGGGGGGGGAGGGGGGGTTGTTATCCGAGGGCAGAGTTGTTTCAGCTAGTACCAGAGGGAAGGAGCAGGAGAATGACCTTGAAGTGCAGTTCCTCTTCCTGTCATGTGCACCTTGAAAATATCACAGAGACAGACATCAGCAGAGACCCTAGCAGCAGAGCCCAGTGCGCGTGAATCAGTCAGTCCCTGCTGCCCATGCTATTAAACCTGACATGGGCAGCAGGGACAGCGCTCATACAGCGCTCCAGATCGCAGCAGAAACCTGTCACTGAATTAGCCATAGTATTAGTCTGTTACCTGCGTCAGTGAATGGCAACATGTGGGGAGGAAGCAGAGCTATTAGTTATATTTGCAACAGCCAGATCTGGCCTGAAGTCTGTAGGAACTACAGCAGACACAGTGAATGAGGTATGCCTGTTTCTGTTGCTGCTATTGCAGTTATTCTGTTTTGGAGGGAGGCTGGAGAGAGCTCTGAACACTGTATCCTGTGTTCTGTACAGACAGGCTGCAGCTTCAGTTAGACTTCCTTAAATTCTCCTGGCCATCTGCTGTACCCCCTCTCATGTCATTTTGCAGTAAGCGGAACCGCAGGGGCGATATGGGTGTGTGAGTTGTATGGTGAGCTGATGGGTGTAATTGTTATTGTACTCACGGTTCTGCAGCTCCCTGGTCCAGCGTGCAGTGATGGGAAGGTTGGCACTAAATCCTTAGAGGCACTCTCTTTGATACAGGGCCTCTCACCAGATGGTAGCTGAGGTGCCCTTGGTGGTCAGTGTTTTTAAATGCCATGGAGGCAGGGTCCCTGTTAGTCTGACATCAGCACCATTAGGTACAATTGGAGGATGGCGGAGAATGAAGAGAGAGTCAATAGATGGCTGAACTAAACCAGAACTTTACTTGTAAAGTTGCCTTTAGGTAAATATTCAAAATAGGTGCTTTTTCTTAAAATTGGTTGGCAAAGCTGCAAATTCTCCAAAAGGTTTAAGCAGTTGATTAGACTGGAAAAGATGAATACTTTCTTATCTGCGTCTATCTTTCAGTAACCTGGCTTCTGGGGCCTGGAACCTAATCACAATATGGCAACCAGCAGGGCGGTCTCTCTAGCGGCAGGCATCAATCCTCTGTATCCATTATTTGTGCAGGTTGCTTCCGTATAGAAAATGAGTCCAGTCATCTTGGCTTTGGTCGCCTACTTGTTACTCTCCTGGAAAGTAGCCAGGGGGCACACGTTAGCATCTACATGCTCCACTCCTCTCCTATACTCCTCTAATCTGACTCCCTGATACTGAGCCTGTTCTATATATTAGGTGTGGTATCACCACCTAGGGGTGAAAGGATGTTTTTCAGTAACCAGCCTGTTAAGGAACTTGCAGCTTAAAGACGCATACAGTATCATAATAACATAGCATATTCAAAGATTTTAACTTCCCACTTTTAACACGTGAATTGGTACACTGCAATTTACCTTGTACCACCCTGCCTTGCTCCAGTCCCTCACCCACAGAGTACCTTCTTCGTTGCCATCCCTTCACTTTCAAACCCCACCCCCCTTGCTTCCTTCCCACTCCAGCCTTGTAACTGCTTCCCTCAATTTACAGACATTGGATACCCCCCTATTCACAGTGCACCTCTCTATATACAGGACTCTCCAAATAAGCAGCGTACCACTCTATATACAGTGCACCCCTGACAGAAAAATAAAAACGGTTATTAAAAATAATCAATATAATAATTGATAATAGTCCATAAATTGGAGATTATTTTTTTTCTGCCATGATCACCCATTCCTCCTTATGGCAGAAAAATAATATAAACAAAACAATTTGTTGAATTGTGTCTTGGTATTTTTTCAGTTTAATTAACAAAATAATAAAATCATATTGTGTAACACTGTGAACAGCGGCTGCCTGACATGAAATCGCGCAGTAAAACAGAGGGCACCGCGTATGAGGAAGACTTGGGTAAGCGAAGCCGAACTGTGGTCTGTCACTCAAAGGCAAGAGGGGGCGCGGTTACCTTGACTTGAAGCTGGCCTGAAAAATAGCGTGGACGGAGGATAAAAGATCGTTTTTTGACCTTATGCAGCATCAGACTGCAGGATGAAAAATATGATTAGTATCACAATGCAGGCTACTCTGAGGTATTGCTGGCGGGTTTACATGCCTTTGGGAGATGACAGGTTCCCTTTAACTTCATTTACCCAAATACAGTGGGGAAAAAAAGTATTTAGTCAGCCACCAATTGTGCAAGTTCTCCCACTTAAAAAGATGAGAGAGGCCTGTAATTGACATCATAGGTAGACCTCAACTATGAGAGACAAAATGAGAAAACAAATCCAGAAAATCACATTGTCTGATTTTATAAGAATTTATTTGCAAATTATGATTGAAATAAGTATTTGGTCACCTACAAACAAGCAAGATTTCTGGCTCTCACAGACCTGTAACTTCTTCTTTAAGAGGCTCCTCTGTCCTCCACTCATTACCTGTAGTAATGGCACCTGTTTGAACTTGTTATCAGTATAAAAGATGAGAAGAAGAAGTTGAAACCTGGCTGGGTCTTTCAGCATGACAATGATTCCAAGCACACTACCAGGGCAACGAAGGAGTGGCTTCGTAAGAAGCATTTCAAGGTCCTGGAGTGGCCTAGCCAGTCTCCAGATCTCAACCCCATAAAAAACCTTTGGAGGGAGTTGAAAGTCGGTGTTGCCCAGTGACAGCCCCAAAACATCACTGCTCTAGAGGAGATCTGCATGGAGGAATGGGCCAACATACCAGCAACAGTGTGTGCCAACCTTGTGAAGACTTACAGAAAATGTTTGACCTCTGTCACTGCCAACAAAGGATATATAACTAAGTATTGAGATGAACTTTTGTTATTGACCAAATACTTATTTTCCACCATAATTTGCAAATAAATTCTTTAAAAATCAGACAATGTGATTTTCTGGATTTGTTTTCTCATTTTGTCTCTCATAGTTGAGGTCTACCTATGATGCCAATTACAGGCCTCTCTCATCATTTTAAGTGGGAGAACTTGCACAATTGGTGGCTGACTAAATACTTTTTTCCCCACTGTACAATGTTCACAAAATGAATGCTGTTTCCCCATCTCACACATTCAGCAGAAAATATGCTACTTTGTGCAGATAAGCAACTGATCTACTATGTGGCTTCTCTTGCCCAGGCACAGCTGTTCTAAGACAGCATGGCAATGCTTTAGTTTACACATATGAAAGGAGGGAGTGGAAGTGGAAGCAACGCTCTACCTTGTTTCTTTGGGAACAGGAGGATATCTGTTGAGAAGGAGGAAGATCAGCATCTGATGTGGGAACCAAACCAACACAAATGTGGAAGTGTCAATAGGACCTGGCCTTATTGCTCTGATGCTGCCATTGACTCAGTGGGCCATAGAAGAGATATGCACATACCTCCCATCTTTTGAAAATCACAAAGAGGGAAAGCTGCAGCATTGCACTATTACTAAGCCATGCGCCCAATCCCACCCAGTACCCCTAGTGCCCCCACACAGACGTTATGCCCACACTGTGTCCCCACAAAGTAGTTATGCCCACATTGTACCCCCAACTAGTAATAAGGCCCACATTGTACCCAGGGCCGGCCTTTGGGGTGTGCGACTCGTGCGGTTGCACAGGGCGCTTCACTCCCGGCCACTTAAGGGGGCGCCCTGCCAGAGCGCCCCCTTAATGGCCCGGCCGTGCCCTGCAAGTGCCGCACAGTTGGGGGCGGCGGTGGGGCAGAGGGAGATGAGCGCTTCCATTGTGGAAGCGCTCATCTCCATAGTCTGCCTTTGGAGATGCGGGGCAGGGGAGGGAGAGGCGTCTCCCCTGCCCGTTCCTCTGATAGGCTGCAGGCCCTAGGCCTGCAGCCTATCAGAGGCCGGCTCAGGCGGCGCGATGACGTACAGCGTGGGACACAGGCCGGAAGAGGCCTGCATCGCATCGCTGCCGGCTCCATGGAGGTAAGTGTTTATTTTTTTTTATGGGGGCATTTTTATTGGCACATGGAGGCATTTTACTGGCACATGGGGGCACTGGGGGCATTTTTACTGGCACAAGGGGGCACTGGGGGCATTTTTACTGGCACATAGTGGCATTTTACTGGCACATGGGGGCACTGGGGGAATTTTACTGGCACTGGGGGCATTTTTCTGGCACTGGGGGCATTTTACTGGCACAAGGGGGGCACTGGGGGCATTTTTATTGGCACATGGGAGCATTTTACTGGCACTGGGGCATTTTTACTGGCACTGGGGCATTTTTACTGGCACATGGGGGCACTGGGGGCATTTTACTGGCACTGGGGGCATTTTACTGGCACTGGGGGCATTTTTACTGGCACAAGGGGGCACTGGGGCATTTTTATTGGCACATGGGAGCATTTTACTGGCACTGGGGGCATTTTTACTGGCACATAGTGGCATTTTACTGGCACATGGGGGTATTGTGGGCATTGTTACTGGCACATGCGGGCACTGGGGGCATTTTTACTGGCACTGGGGGCATTTTTACTGGCACATGGGGGCACTGGGGGCATTTTTTCTGGCACATGGGGGCACTGGGGCATTTCTTACTGGCACATGGGGGCACTGAGGCATTTCTTACTGGCACATAATTTGGGGGGCATCTATGGGGGTGGGACACTTTTTACTGGCACATGATTTTGGGGGGGAATCAATGGGGGGAACTTCTGGCACATTATTGGGGGGCACTTCTTACTGGCACATTGGAAGCATTATTACTTCTGGGGCACAGTGGGGACATTAGTATTGTTGGGGGCACTATTACTAACAAGTGCATTCTGGCAGAGAATTATTAGTTGGGACTTGTGGGGGGCACTATTACTGTGGGGGCACCCTGGCACAGTATCAGCGCAGTTATTTCTGGGGAGCGTTATGTTTACTATATTACTGGGCGCACTATTACGGAACACTATTTGCTGGGCGCAGTTATTTTAGGACACTGTGTAAACTAAGATTTTTTTTTGTCAAACTGCAGAGATGAGAAATGGCTGAAAAATGGCGTCTGGTCTGAAAGGAGAAGATGAGGAAAGAGAAGATCTATATTAGAGGAGACGTCACTGGATGTAAGAGGTATGTGCGCTATATTAGGTTACATTTCAATATAGAAAGCTATAAATACAGTGCAGAGATATATAGTGTGATATAGGACAGTATAGAGAGCTATAAATACATATATATATATATATATATATATATATATATACTGTCTTACTCTACCTACCTATATCACTCTATATATCTCTGCACTGTATTTATAGCTCTATACTGTATGACGTTAGTACTATCACTCGGGGGGGGCGCCAAGAGAAAGTTTCGCACAGGGCGCCATCTACCCTAAGGCCGGCCCTGATTGTACCTCCACACAATAGTAATGCATTGTACCCCCACACAATAGTAATGCATTGTACCCCCACACAGTAGTTATGCCCACATTTTGCGCCCTTAACAGTAGTTATTTGCCCCCTTAACAGTAGTTATGTGCAACCGGAATCCACTAAGTTTGATGGCAGCAACTGCACTGCCAGCAACTTGGCCAAGTGAGAGTTCAGCTGGCACAGAAGAAGATTGTTGAGCGTGTATACTTTTTCTGGCTACACATTCCATTATGGATAACTGAGTATGGTGAGGAGGAGGTGATATCTGAGTGGGAGAAGCAGTAACTGATGATGATTACAAATACATTGTAATGCTTTTGGACATAACCTGGATTTCTAGCAGCCAAGCTCATAAAGACTTCTGGCAGGTTCTGCTGGAGAACTTCGGGGTAGCTTTAGCTTCCAGCTAACCAGAGTAGTTAAGCAAGACTGGTATCAGTTTCTGCGTTTTCTGGTTATGGTTCTGAATGGTGACCATAGTATATCCTTACAGTTTTCACATGTTGTCTTTAGTTTCTTTTTTTTTTTTGCTTCAGGAAAAAATCTTTAATTTTTTGATCTTTGTGACTTATGGGCATTATGTTGAGGGCGTGTTGTGGGGCTGTGGTCTTTGGTCTGTTGTGGGGCTGTGGTCTTTAAAAAGGAATGACGTGAATGTCCGTAGGTTCAGTTGTCCAAAAAAAAACTTGAGGAGGTTGGCAACCCTGCACTGCAGTCTGGTCTGGGGTCTATCTTTATTTTAGTGTTGTAGTGATTGTATTTATTTTGGAGTCTGAGGTATGTATTTATTCTGGAGTTTGTGTCTGAATATATTGTCCCAGAGTATACAGTATATTCATTTTGGGGTATAATAATGGAGTCATATGCACTACATATAGTAACATAGCTGTCCATATGTTGTTGCAATATGGAGCACTTATACTTTCCAACCGTCCCGTATCTGTCAGGACAGTCCCAGAATTTGATGGCTGTACCTTGGTCCCAGGAGGGCTGCAGTATGTCCCGATTTCAACTGTATCAGCACCCTCAGGATGCAGATACAGTTATATGCAATGGTGAAGCGCTCCACCATTTCCCAAACCTGTGCTTTCTCCAGCAGTATGAGTAATCAAGTGCCATCATGATGGCTTCACTGTACATGACTACTGCTGTGGAGAGGATAAAGTGCTCCAATTATCGGGGGTACTGGACTAGGTGAATATTACTTTTTAAAATTTCTTTCTTAACACTACAGGGGCTTCACCATTATCAGTGGGCACTCCATAATTCCTGTGTAGGGTCAATAAGGAGTCATTCTACTTTGTGGAGGTACTAAGGGGCATAACTACTGTGGAGTGCACTAGCTTCCCAAATGACTTTAAGGGCTTATGCACACGGCTATTGCTTGGCCATTCTGTGCATTGGGGACTGCAATTCGAATGCACAGGCACTATCCGTGCAGCTGCCATGATGGATCCAGACCCATTCAACTTGAATTGGTCTGTGATACCTCCGTGCAGCAAAAAAACAGAACATGTTTTATTATTTTGTTGTGAAGACGCACAGAGAGAAACCCCATGGAAGCACTCCATAGGGTTCTGTGCCTCCGTTCGGCACTGCCCAGATTGCGGACCCATTAGCTTGAATCGGTCCGCATCCATGACGTGGTAAGCACATGGCCGGTGCCCACAATACGGGCACAGCCTGGCAACTGCCCTGTGCATGAGGCCTAAATCTCATGCCTGCTTCTGACTTTATGGACTACAGAGGATGACTATTTATCAACTCTCTGCTAGTGATCTCACTACATGCACACAGAGAATTTTACTCTCCTATTACCGTACTTTACCTTGTGGAACTCCATGTTACAATAGTGGATAGTCCTCTGTGCCTTCTAAACAAATTTTGCTTGGGGATACTCCTAATGACATTATCTTGGTCTCTATACAGGGATCTGGACTTTGCTGCAGATGAACCACCAGACCAATACCTTCTGAAGTAATCTCTGTCCAGTAGACTGTTGATCCTTGACAGTCAAGTTAACCGTAGTCAGTGACACGCTGAGGTCAGGACAGGCATAGCTCTTGCAATGCTAATGCTTAATCTGAGGGTCAGGGCAGGCAGCGCAGGTTTCCGTTCGAGGAACAGGCAGAGGTCAGGTCAAACAGCAAATGGTCACATCCAGAGACACAGCAATGTTGCACCACAGAAAACTAGACAACTAGAACCTATTGCTCAGGCACCTTCCCACTACCACCCACTTCTTGGGTGCTGCTACATTGTCATTTAAAAGAGCTACAGGAGGCGTGCCCTATGGGTGAGGATAGGCATAGCAGACGCACAGCAGGCCTCAGCAGAAAAGAGCTGCTCTGCCTCGGCTACCCCGCCCTCTGGGACAACGCACAGGCAAGGACTGCCAGCTCACATTAAGGAATGTTGCCTCTATTCTAATAGTGTGTACAGCTGCCCCAGCACTTGTATCTGCTGGAAGAAGAGAGGCAAGGGTAAGCATGGACTGCTAGCTTAACAGTACATCACCTTACACCTCCTCTTTTTTGGTTGGAAAGGTAGAATTTTTTTTTATAGAAGAACTGGTGCCTTGATGTTCTTGTTGGACTCCCAGGATCTCTCCTCATGACCAAACCCCTTCCAAGTCCATCAGATAAAATGTTTTACCTCTACTCTCTTCACATCCAAAATACTCTTTAGGCCCCATTCACACGGCAATTGCGGAATAGATGCAGCCCCATTCACTTCTATTAGAACAGGCAGCCACAGCTCCGTGCCGCGGCCCTGCAATAAATGATAGAACATGTCCTATTCTTGTCTGCAACAGCGGACAAGAATAGGCATTTTGAACGGGGCCCCCAGCCGTGTGTTCCGCAAATTGCAGAACACACGCTGGGCGGCATCCGTGGTATTGCGGATCCGCATTTTTGCAGATCTGCAATACTACGGCCGTCTGAACGGCCCCTTACTTTGTATTTATTATAAAACTGGAGTGGGAGTAGAAGCAGAACAACTGAAGAAGTGGTTGAACACTGCTGATTTGAGGAACTGTGGAAAACATTTGTTATGCGTAAAGGGGATGGGAGGCTTTACATGTAGCAAACTGGATTAAACTGTCTTAAAATCTCAAAAGGACCAATGGAATGGAATGCAATTTGCACAAAGGTTCCTTCAGCCTGATGTTTCTGTAGGAGTGCTAGACCTCATCTCTGGGGAAGGTGGAGTCCTGCATCTGAAATCAGCTAAGGCCCCTTTCAAAAGGCGAGATTTCCGTGCGGGTGCAATGCGTGATGCGAACGCATTGCACCCGCACTGAATCCTGACCCATTCATTTTAATGGGGCTTTTCACATGAGCGTTTTTTTTCACGCATCACTTCTGCGTTGCATGAAAAACGCAGCATGTTCTATATTCTGCGTTTTTCACGCAGCCCTGGCTCCATAGAAATGAATGGGGGTGCGTTAAAAACGCAACGCATTGCGTCCGCATGCAATCCGCGCGTTTTTAATGCAACACATCTGCAACGCATCCTGAACAAATCCGCGACGCTCGTGTGAAAGAGGCCTAATTCCTTCATGTGGAAGATAGCCTGAAGCAGAGATGATTTTGTCTCTTGCCAGATCTGGGTGTAGTCACTGAGAGTGGACTCAGGTGCCAGTTGTCCAGTGGAGACAGTTATCGGTTGAGGAACCCGTATCTGGCGACTAGAGAGGAGCAAATTGATTAAACCAATTAAATTTGTCACAAATCTTCTTCCAAGTGAATCTGTCAAAATACTTTTAAAATTCAGCACAATAGTGAGGGAAAGAGCCCACAGTGCTTTGCTGTCAGCCTGACAGCCAATCAGGAAGGAGGATATTGATTTGTTTATCAGGCTCTGTGCTAGCTCTCAAGAAAAAGAAAATATCACACAGCACCCATTTCTTCCAGAGATCTGGGTTCAGATGCACGTCCTACTCAGAGCCCAGTCCTATGGCTCTTTCAAAATGACAAAGTAGAGAAAAGATGGAGACAGCATCCCAGGATCAGTGATATGCTTCTTTTAATCCATATTGGTAGCGGTACAGTCCCAAAACAATGCGACGTTTCGGCTGACACTCATGCTTGAAAAAGGCTGCGTTTCAGCCGAAACGTCGCATTGTTTTGGGACTATACCGCTACCATATGGATTAAAAGAAGCATATCACTGATCCTGGGGTGCTGTCTCCATCTTTTCTATACTCTGTGCTAGCTCTGACGCACAGAGGCCACTGTGAGCTCAATCACTGATGTGATAGGACATGTCTGCCATGTCTCTCACAGACACAAGCCAGCCATTTTAGTGTATTGCCGGGATAGTGTAGTGATATATTTAGTTTGGTAGATTGAATTACTGGGTAGAAAGTCAGGTTTGATCATTAGGGACACCCAGGCATGGGATTCAGCCAGTCAGTATTTTATTTATTTTTTCTCTTTTTATTTATTTTACATTTTGTGCATATAAAGTCATACAAGACCTTTGGGGGACATTTACCATTACAGTACAGGGATGTACAACCTCACCACAGAACTGATATGACACTCATACCAAACGGATCCGTCCTCACTGACTTTCAGTCAGGTGAGGAGGACGGATCCGTTTGGTATGAGTGTCATACCAAACGATCCGTCCCCATTGCCTTACATGCAGCTGAGGACGGATCCGCAATGCCTGTGGGCATTGCGGAGGGGAGCCGAGTGCTACAGTGCTCGTAACGAGCACGTTCGCTCATCTCTAATAGCGATCATTGACTGCTGTGTACAGATTGATAGGGAAGGAAGGGATGATGAAAAACTTAGGGGGAGATTCATCTAACTGGTGTTTCATTTTTCAAAGCTCCTTTGGAAAATGAAAGATGGAATCTGATTGGTTGCTATGGGCAACTAAGCCAGTTCTAATTTACCCCAGTTTGATAAATCTCCCCCTCAATACTCAGTTACAGGCTCTGCAAAGACTTTTAAAACATCCATGCAGAGATTTGTACCAGCAGCCCAGATTTATTTTCAAAGTGTGGTTGGCAAGCAGATAAAGAGATGTTCACAAAACCTGTTGCAAAGCTTCCACAGTTCATAAGTGTGCAATTTTTCTACTGTATATGTGTGTAATGAAATGTATTTTAGACAATCAATAGCAATGTACGGTATAGTGTGGTCACAGCCGGGGGACATTTAATTGGGCCTGAATTTCTTCCAAAAAAAAACCTGTTGCAATTTTTGTACCATTTACAAGTGCACAATTAAGCACATTTTAGTTTGTCACTTGCAGTGTATGGTTTGGTCACAGCCAAGGGATGTTTAATTGGGCTAGTAATTCTTATCCAAAAACCTGTTGCATTTTTTTCTACTGGTTATAAGTAGAGATGAGCGAACGTGCTCGTCGGCTCCCGTGCAAAATGCCCGCAGGCATTGCGGATCCATCCTCAGCTGCATGTAAGGCAATGGGGACGGATCGTTTGGTATGACACTCATACCATTAGCAGGCCTAATTTTGCAAATTTGACATGTGTCACTTCATTTGGTAATAACTTTGGAACGCTTTTACTTATCCAAGCCATTCAGAGATTGTTTTCTCGTGACACATTGTACTTTATGTTAATTGTAAATTTGAGTCAACGTCTTTTACCTATATTTATAAAAAAAATCCAAAAGTTAATGAAAATTTGAAATAGAAACATAGAAACATAGAAGATTGATGGCAGAAAAAGACCACCTGGTCCATCTAGTCTGCCCTTTTATTATCCTTTTATTGTTATCTTAGGATAGATACATGTTTATCCCAGGCATGTTTAAATTCAGTTACTGTGGATTTATCAACCACCCTCTGCTGGAAGTTTGTTCCAAGCTTCTACTACTCTTTCAGTGAAGTAATATTTTCTAATGTTGTTCTTGATTTTTCCCTCAACTAACTTCAGATTGTGCCCCCTTGTTCTTGTGTTCAGTTTCTTATTAATAACCCTTCCCTCCTGAACTTTATTCAGTCCTTTAACATATTTAAAGGTTTCAATCATGTCCCCCCTTTCTCTTCTTTCCTCCAGACTATACATATTAAGAACTCGGAGTCTTTCTTGATAAGTTCTATGCTTTAGACCTTCCACCATTTTTGTAGCTCTTCTTTGGACTCGTTCTATTTTAGCAATATCCTTTTGCAGGTGAGGTCTCCAGAATTGAACACAGTATTCCAGATGTGGTCTCACTAGAGCTCTATACAGAGGGATCACAATCTCCCTCTTCCTGCTTGTTATACCTGTAGCTATGCAGCCAAGCATACGATTTGCTTTCCCTACCGCATGGCTGCATTGGTTACTCATTTTGAGGCTGTCAGAGATGACTACCCCCAAATCCTTCTCTTCTGAGGTCTTTGTTAGCACAGAACTGCCAATACGATACTCAGATAGAGGATTTCTTCTCCCCAAGTGCATTATTTTACATTTGGAAACATTGAACTGAAGTTTCCATTGTTTTGACCACTTATCTAATAAAGATAAATCATTCTCCATGTTATCGACACCTCCTGGAACATCAACCCTATTACACACTTTTGTGTCATCAGCAAACAAGCAAACCTTCCCTACCAAGCCGTCCCTTATGTCACTTACAAACATGTTAAACAGAGCAGGACCCAGAACAGATCCTTGTGGCACCCCACTTGTAACCAGCCTCTCCTCAGAATACACTCCATTAACAACAACCCTCTGGTATCTGTCCTTCAACCAACTGCAGATCCACTGAATTATCCAGGGGTTAAGTCCAATTTTTGATAACTTCTCTATCAGCTCTTTATGGGGAACCGTATCAAAAGCTTTACTGAAATCCAGGTAGGCGATATCCACAGCACCACCTTCATCCAGCACTTTAGTTACATAGTCAAAGAAATCAATGAGATTAGTCTGACATGATCGGCCCTCAGTAAAGCCATGCTGGTTTGGGTCCATCAAGTTGTTTGTTGTTAGATGGTCAATTATCTTCTTTTTTAGTAGAGTTTCCATCATTTTTACCACTACAGATGTCAAGCTGACTGGCCTATAGTTACTAGCTTCTTCTCTACTACCCTTCTTGTGAATGGGTACAACATTAGCCATTCTCCAATCATCAGGAACATCTCCTGTAAGAAGGGACTGATTATACAGATCAGTCAGGGGGCCAACAATCACAGATTGGAGTTCTTTAAGAACTCTGGGGTGGATGCCATCAGGACCCATTGCCTTATTTAACTTTAGCCGGACAAGTTCTTGTAGAACATCGGCCTCTGAAAACACTGGGGCTGAAACTTTACAACTAGAGGCAATGCTATGTCCAGCCATGTTCTGATTATAAAAGTCACCATCTGAAAAAACTGAGCAGAAGTAGTTATTCAGATGGTCAGCGACCGTCTTATTCCCATCTATATACAGATTTTTTCCATTGCTAAGTTTTGTAATGCCGCAGTTTTTAATTCACTGTTATCTAAATTTTAATCTCTCTGCTTTTAAGACAGATACTGATACCTCATAAAATACTCATTAATCAACATTATGTCTACTTAGGTTGAACGTTTTAGAACGTTAAAAGGTTTAGAAATTTAGAAGCAATTTTTGAAATTTTCATGAAAACCAGTTCAGTTCTGAAGTCACTTTGAGGAGTTCACATAATAAAAAACCACCCATAAATGACCACATTTTAGAAACTACACCCCTCAAACTATTCAAAACTGTTTTTAGAAATATTGTTAAGAAAATAGAGCATTAGGACCAAACTTTCTTTTTCACAAACGATAACAGGAGAATATCCCCCCACAATTTGGTACACATTTTCTCCTGAATACATTAGCACCTCAATTGTGGTCGTAAACTGCTATTTGGGTACACACCAGGGCTCTGAAGGGAAGGACCATTTTGGGGTACATAGGACTTTTTGATTGATTGCTTGATACTACAAGTATGTTTTTTGGGAGGTGAGGTGACTATAAAAAGCTATTTTGCCAAAATTTTTATTAGTTTTTTTTACGCGGTTCACTTGATGGGGTAGATCATGTGATATTTTTGTAGAGCCAGTTGTCACGGACGCAACAATACCAAATATGTCTATTTTTTTAATTTATTTTTGTTTTACGTTTTACACAATAAGAGCATTTTTAGAAAAAAAAATCATATTTTTGTGTTGCAATTTTCTTAGAACCATATTTTTTTTATTTTATTGGGTATGGTCCTGTGTTGGGGCTCATTTTTGCGGGATGAGGTGACAGTTTTATTGCTACCATTTTGGGGTACATACGACTTTTTGATTGATTGATTGATTGATTGATGTTTTTTTGGGAAGTGAGGTAACTAAAAAATCTGTTTTGGCGGTTTTTTTTTTACGGCGTTCACCTGATGGGGTAGATAATGCGATATTTTTATTTTAATTTGTAACATTTTTTAAATGACATATTTTGGAAATTTGTTTTTATATGTGAAACTGTTTTTTTTTATAAAACTCTTTATTATTTTTTTTTTTTATTTTACACTTTGTGTCCCCCATAAGGTCATACAAGACCTCTGGGGGACATTTAACTTCACTTTTTTTTCACTATTGATTTATAGTAGCCCCAGTTACAGGAAACTAATCTCCTCAAATTGTTGAAATCCAATTTTAAAAACTTTAGGTGTTCCACAAGAATTAAAGGAAAGTGGAGGTGAAATTTCACTTTTTTTTTTTGCAGATTTTCTTTTCAAATCAATTTTTCCTGTAACACAGCAAGGGCTAACAGCAAAACAAACCTCAATTTTTACTCTGATTCTATAGTTTACAGAATCATCCCATATGTGGTCATAAACTGCTGTGGGCACACCACAGGCTCAGAAGGGAAGGACCTCCATATGGCTTAGGCTACATTCATACGACCGTTGTTTTCACGGCCTCTGAGCCGCATATTTTGCGGCTCAGATCGGGACCCATTCATTTCTATGGGGCTGGAAAAGATGCAGACAGCACACCGCGTGCTGCCCGCATCTGTTGCTCCGTACCGGGGCCCCGCAAAAAAATAGAACATGTCCTATTCTTGTCCGCAATTGAGGACAAGAATAGGCATTTCTATGATAGCCGTGCCATGTGCAGTCCACAAATTGCGGAACACACATGGGCCGGTATCACTGTTTTGCGGATCCACAATATGCGGATCCGCAAAACACAATGGTCATGTGAATGTAGCCTTATGGGCAGGTTTTGCTGGAATGGTTTTTAGGACCTCTACAGTGGAAACCACTAAAATGTGACCCAATTTTGGAAACTACACCCCTCAAGGAATTTACTGTGGGGTGTAGTGAGTGCTTTGACCCCACAGACGTTTCATAAAATTTGGAACCTTTTTTTTTTTTCAAATAAAATGTTACTTTAGCCCTAGATTTATTTTTATTTTCACAAGGGGTAACAGGCAAAAAAGGACCCCACAATGTGTTACACATTTTCTCCTGCCTGATCAGTTTACTGTACTATTATGGTGCTGGTCAGGAATGGATGGAAAGGGTTTAAACAGATGGTGCAGGACAACCTACACAGCAAAAAGTTCATGCAGAGGCTTTACATGCTCAGCAATAGATCAGTGTTCAGCTGCAGAAAGTGATGGAACAGCAGCAGAGAGCTGCACTGAGAGAAGCAGTGACTGAGCAGAGAGTGGTGTTTGGTGCGGAAAACTGTCCATGCTGCATTACAGAAAATAACCAATGAGGGTGATGTCAAGGCCTATTTAACTGTCTTTGGGTAAATCACAGACAGAGAAAATTGTCTTTAGAACAAAGGTCTGAAGTTCTAGCCATTGACTAGTGAACTGCAAAGGCCTATTATGATCTCACCTGGCAGGATTCTAAGGACTATAGCAAATTAAAGGTTGAAATACTTGCTCACCTGGGGGTCCGTCTAGCCATACAAGCCCAATGGGTACCACAATAGACTTTCTGCATTGAGAAACCTCCAAGGTCACAGATGTTTGACCTGTCTCATTTGGTCCAAAAGTGGTTGCAACCAGAGTGATCTTCCCCTAAACTGAAGGTGGAAAGAGTTGTTGGATCGCTACATCTGTGCCATTCCTACACCACTATAGTACTGGTCTGCCCAAGGAAGCCCTCAGAATGCCAATAACCTGGTAAACTTTTTGGAGAGATACCACAGCCTAGAAACTTTCTAGAGCAAATAAAGTAAAATCACCACTAGGGAGCTCCAATGTTCCTGTGGCTCCTGTAAGAGGTTATTTAAACCTGAGAGAGAATGGGGCAACTGCTAGTTGACAAGGCCAAGGAAAAACTGAGAACCGATTCCAACTTCACCAAGTTGTCTGTTGAAGGTGTCATAGTCTTGGTCACATAGCAGCATATTATGCTATGACAGTATAGCCTATGGAGAGTGATATGGCCCAACTGCACTCTTTGTTTGCTCATCCTGTCTACGATTCTATTCCTCACCTAGCCAAGGGGATTCAGATGTGCCAGGTGACTGTTAGTAGTGTACTCATAGACTCTGGGAGCCTGATAACCCTTTTTAGAGATATTTCCCATGTGTTGTGTGCCCTTGGAAAAGGCATGGGGCTGATGTGTGTACATGGGACTGTTAAAGACTGTCCGGTTGCTTATGGGACCAGTGAATGTGGAACTGTTATAAAAAGTGGGCTTATTAAAAGACATATTTTGTACACTATTCCTAGGTCATTATTGTCCTTTGTTATGGGATTTGTGAAGTAAAACATTTGCTATTGATCATGATGTTAGCACTGCTAATATGTCTCCTGTCTGTGAACCTGTGAATAGTGAAATGCACACTGATATGGTAGGAGAAAGCTCTGAACTCCATGAATTTTCCTCTACAGTAGTTGTATTGATGGGTGAAAGGGTGAAATGACAGAGCTTGTGTCTGAGCCTTACTCATCATTGTGCAAAGTGAATTGAACCTGCAAACTGGATGAGAAGCATTGAGTTTAGAAATCTTGACATTAAGGTTTCTGATTTCTGATCTTGTGCTGAAGTAGGCCTGATGAAATTGCTGTATTGGACTATACATAATAATCCCTGGACAACTGAATTAAAGGGGTTGTCCGGGTTCAGAGAAGAACCCGGACATACCTGCAATTTCACCCAGGCAGCCCGCCTGAAGAGGGCATCGGAGCATCCTATGCTCCGATGCCCTCCTTTGCCCTGCGCTAATTAGCGCAGGGCAAAGGAATTTCGCCGGGTTCCGGTGACGTACCGGTCCCTGCCGGGCAGAGGCTTCCGCCCGGCAGTGAGTCGGTGACGTCATCGGCGCTGATGGACAGGCTTCAGCGCTGCCCTAGCCAGTAAAACGGCTAGGGCAGCGCTAAAGCCGGCCCATTAAGGCCGGTGACGTCACCGAACTCACTGCCGGGCGGAAGTACCCGCCCGGCAGCGAGTATTTTCAAAACAAGAGACCTTGCCCTGCGCGATCTAGCGCAGGGCAAGGGGGGGGCATCGGAGCATGAGATGCTCCGATGTCCTCTTCAGGCAGGCTGCCTGGGTGAAATTGCAGGTATGTCCGGGTTCTTCTCTGAACCCGGACAACCCCTTTAAATCTACTGGTGTGTACCTGTGTGTGCACGGGCGGATTGGCCATAGACCTTACAGGGAAATTTCCCGGTGGGCCGATGCCCAGTGGGTCGCCTGGGCCCTCCTCATGGCCAGCCAGTGGAAGTTTTGGGGCAGTATTTTGTGATGGACTGTGGTATTTGGCTCTGTTGGGGTGGTATAATGAGCCTCAATATGGTATTGCTGGTTCTGCCTTCCATTAATTTGGACCAGACTACAAAACAGGGCCACTTTTAGTATTTTTTCCAGGGCCACTTTAAGTTCCCAGTCCGCCCCTGTGTGTGTGTGACTACTGTATAATTTGGTAGATCCTGTCTCCCGCCAGGCATGTATAAATTCACTTACTGTGCATTTTCCAACCATATCTGAAGGGTAGCTTCAACTAGAGATGAGCGAATTATGCAAAAAATTATTCGCCAAACTTTTCCTAAAATTCGTATATTCGACGAATAGATTTGTTGTATTTGCGTACAAAATATACGTTATTATGTGCTATTTGCAAATATTCGCTCACTAATAACGAACGTTCATTTTTCAAAAGGTACGCAACTTTATACGCTTTTAATCTATACACTGTTGCGTACGAATATAAGTCTGGCGAATGCACGCACAACGCTAGGTCGGCAAGCAAGCCTTCGTGTCCATTCAGCTCTGAAGAGCTAAAGTACATGGTCCAGAAGATGGACAAGCTGGGCTATGATGGCAGTGGCACCCATCAACACCCGCACCAAGAAAAAAATAAAATAGTGGAGCGGGTGATACAAGGCCTGCGCCTTCACTGTCAGAGTGAGCGGACCCCGGGCCAGGTCCAGAGGAAGTGGTCGGACCTCAAATTGAAGTGCCCAGAGCGGCTAAGGCTGATCCAGGATGAGATACGAGAGGGTGAGTAATCAAAAATATTTGATAAGTAACATGTTAAAAAATTAGTTTACTGTCTGTATTGTATATGTACCAGTGCCATTAAAGAAAACCCTATAGGACAATGTGGGAGTGCGTAGTGCGCTGCAGCATATTTCTTTCATGCTAGGCCACGCCTCTAACTCCACTCAAAGGCTAGGGCTACACGACGACATTTGTCACGCGACATTGTGTCGCACCAATGTCGTGCGACCATTTTTATAATGGAAGTCTATGGTGTCGCACTGCGACATGCGTCGCAGTCAACACCATAGACTTCCATTGTAAAAATTGTCGCGAACACTGTCACGAGTGTAGTTGTGCACTATGCGTCGCGCGACTTACTGTCGCTCGACACATGTCGTCGTGTAGCCCTAGCCAAACAAGTGAAGGTATTCTCAGATACGTGCCCCTTCCCAGTAATTTGCCTTAGGCTACATTCACGTATGTGGCATTGATCTGGCAGGCTGTTCCACGGTATTTGTCCTGCCAATTCCCGGCGTTCTTGCGGATAGCGGTTGGATCAGCGCCGTCCCCCATTATTGTTAATGGTGCTGGCCGTTCTCCCTTTTGTGTCAGGCAAATGCCGGATCCAGACAGATCCGGTTGGCTGTTCCCGGCCATAACAGCCCGCCGGATCTCTAGCGCTAGTGTTAAAGTACCCTTATATGCCCCTTCATAGTTAGCGCTTCCTCTTCCTACACACAGACTCAAAGATGTGCTCATGCTGCAGCTAATGTGTCTGGAGTGGGTGATTTAAAATATATTCCCACGATAACGATATTAAGAAATTTATCACAATAAATACCCATTTAGAAGAAAAAAACACTTGGGGCCACAAGGAGAAGACATTATACTGTATGGGGGCAGCCACAAGGAGACATTATATTGGACATCGGGGAAGGTGAAGGGACTGCTCCCTGCTTACCATCACCCGTCTCTGCTTCCTATGGATGCAAAGACAGCTGACCACGGGACATAGCCACCCGTTCCCGGACACAGCCGCTAAAATCCTGACTGTCCTGCCGAATCCGGAACGGTTGGGACTGGAGCTATGGTATACTAGTACATTGTATGTGCTATATTTATATTTGTTATGTTTGTACCTGCAGAATGTGACACACAGACATCTTTTATTCATTCATTCAACCCCCCACCCCTCCCAACAAATGCTCCCTCCATCAAATATGCACCCCAGATATTCTATGTTCCCTTCACTCCCCATCATATCGCCCTCCTCTCACCCATAATATCTTCATAGTAGTATACAGTGTTAGTATTAAAACGGTCATCATAACAATTGTGTATGGATTTATGTTGCAGAGCAACGTCCGCGACATCGACAGCAGGGACGTGCCCGGACGGCCCCTGAAGGACCTTCTAGAAAGTGTAAACATATTTAATTTATTTTTAATTCAGGCTATGTGGGAGTGCAGCAGCAGTGATATAGGAGCACTAGTGGTTAGGAATGGGATCCAGCCCCAAACTATTCAGATGTATCAACATCAGAAGTTACAACTGTTCATTTGAGTTGAATGTAATGCCATTATTTAAATTTTGACAGCTGCTGCACCAGAGAGGAGCTCCTCTGCCCCTCCTCCACCCCACCCTGAGAGGACCCCACCTGGCCCTCATACACCCCCAGCCCAGCTACCAGAGGCAGAAGGTAGGTAAAATAAAAAGTGTAATGGGTGGCCCTTCTGTCTTCAAAATACAAGCTAATTTTATGTTTTATCTTTTATAGCTCCAACCGTCAGGGGGATATCGATTTTTCCCCAGGCCCATGGGAAGACAACCCAGTATGGGTGTCCCGTAAGTACAAACCCCTAATTCACAGAAGTGTAATATTTTCAAGCACTAGGATCATGCCACCCAACATGTTATTGATAACTAGACTGTGTACACATTATGTTCTCCAAGTGGTTAGTGAAGCCGACATATCACAATAATTTTAAAATCAAGTTAGTTAAAGAAGTATAAACTTTTGTTACCCCAAAAATATTTAACAAAAATGTGAATCATATTATGCAGCGCTCAGACGCCATTTGCAGCGGGGCGACCCTTCCCCTCCAGGGCCCTCTAAGGAGATGTCTCTCTTGTCCCAGTGTAGGAGTGCCAAGGGTATTTTAGGCCTACAGTGTCTCTGGGGTATGTGTCACGGTGTTCCTACCTTGATGGACGAATAGGCCCCAGGCGGTGGCTCTGGCTGCAAAAATGATAGGTGGAATAATTGAGGGTCGTCGAGTGAAATGAAGTCCAGACCATCACTGGGGTGTTACAATTATAGTACATTCGCAATCTCTTTTTAACAAAGCGAGAAACAGCCCTGCACCTCACATAGATCCAGAGATCTGCCCCAATTACTGCTACATCAAGCTGGTTACTAAAGGGTAGTGTGACTAGTGTCTATTCTGCTGCATGTCACGACTCATGTCCATCTCTCCCTATCACAGCTCAGGACAGGAGGCAGTTGAAGATTTAAACTGAGCATGTGCGGCCTTCTCAGTGAGCAGTTCAAAGAAAATTTAGGAAAAAAAATGGCTCATTATTTAAAAATATATTTCACTGAATAACTGAGTCAGTTCTAGTAGATATACAAAATATTTCATGACATGCAACTAGTATTCAGATCCAGGTGCTGCTTTGAAAGTTTAGAATATTTTTCGTGGGACAACCCCTTTAACTTGATATTACATACTAATTATATTCCTGTTTCCACCCCTACAGACATACCCACTGACTTCTAGATGGAGGCCGCCATACGGCGATTTGGCGTGAAGCTCCACGCTGCCACCCGCCTCCTACGCAGCCTCCAGCTGGACCACCTGGAGCTGCAGCAAATGATGGCGGCACGTCGGCATCCGCTTTAATTTTTATTTTATTTATTTTTTGTATTTTTCTGTTTTCAAAAAGTTATTTTATTATTATCATTATTATTATTATTATTAATAATATAAAATAGGTATATAACCTGTGGTTTGATGTTTTTGTACCCCTTCCTGACATACTGTGAAGAAATATTGTTAGGAAACATATATGTACGTAATGCACAAGTGCTGCCAAAAATGACACGGAACAAGCACTCCAATACAAGGGGTATAAAGAAGGGCCTCATTCACATTGTGGATTAATTGTTCTTGTTGTGGGACTCATACACTCATAAAGCCTATGCACAAAGTGACAAGTCTGCCAAAAATTACAAGGAACAGGCACTCCGATACACCTTTAATTACACATAAAGGAGGGCATCAGACACACCCATGAAAAATTAAGATTGATGGCCTGCTGGTGAACAGACCCATGAAAACATTATTTTTGAGGGACTGGTGGTGAACAGACCCATGAAAACATTATTTTTGAGGGACTGGTGGTGAACAGACCCTTGAAAACATTATGGTTGAAGGCCTGGTGGTGAACAGACCCATGAAAAGATTATGGTTGAAGGCCTGGTGGTGAACAGACCCATGAAAACATTATGGTTGAAGGCCTGGTGGTGAACAGACCCATGAAAACATTAATTATGGGGGTAACGTTAACTAACAACAGCTACAAGCGTAGAAAACGGAGGAGGAGGTAGACAACAGTGTTTGCTTTTGAAATAGGATTTTGTAGACCGGGTTCGCACAGCCCATGACATGACACTAGACGTTTGGCTGTAAAATTATGGCCCGGCTGACAGCAACAGTGGGAAGACAGCACTCGGACTATTCTGCCCTGCAAGGCCTGATCTAATCACCAGCATCAGCAAGAGGAGTATGAAATTCGGATGTAATCCAGCCTGTATTCATTTTTATAAAGGTAAGTCTGGTGACAGATTTGTCCTTTTGGGTGTCACCACCACCCCAGCGGCACTAAAAACCCTCTCTGACATGACACTTGAGGCTGGGCAGGAAAGATGCCCTAGTGCATAGTGGGACAGTTCCGGCCACTGTTGTAATCTGCCTGCCCAGAAGTCCAGGGGGTCTGAGAAGAGGCTTTGTGAGCCAGACTGCAGGTAAGCCTGAACCTGCTCATTGAGGCGGGTGATCTGGGCCTGCTCACTTGGCTGTAGCTGTTGGGAGCCTGCAGAGAAAAATTCCTGCATCATACTCATTAGGCTTAACTGTCTGCTGCTGGTTGTGGCAGAAGGTGGATTACTCGGCCGGATCTCCTTCTCAGACATGCTGGCAGCAGACTGGGGCTGGCTGAAAGCTGTGGCCAGGTTACTACATAGCTTCTCCCGCAATGAGACTAATTTCTCTTCCCTTTCCTGGGGAGGAAAACAATCCCCCATGTTGGATTGATACCACGGGTCCAGAAGCATCGCCAGCCAGTATTCGTCAGTCTGCCTTATGTTTAGGATACGCCTGTCAGTGCGTAAGCATGTGACCATACAACTCGCCATCCTGCCCAGCGTGCCTGAGAGGCCACTTCTTTCCATCTCAGCCTCTTTCCGAGAAACTGCTGTGTCCCTGAAAGTGTCATCATCCTCATCCTCCACCTGTGTCTCCTCCTCCTCCTCCTCCTCCTGGTAATCAACATCACCCTCATTAAATCAAAGCCACACCTGCTCCCTATGCTGGAAGATCCTGGCTGCTGCTGGACAAAATCGTCCACTACTCTACGCTGCTCTAGGAATCGCTGCAACATATGAAGAGTGGAATTCCACCAGGTCGCCACGTCACCTATTAAGCGGTGTGGCGGAAGACCGTTTTGACGCTGCAGTTCCAGCAGTGCCAAGATACATATGAATGGCTAAAATGAGTGCAAAGCTTCTGCGACTTTGCCAGCACTGTGCGCAGGCCAGTGAATATTTTTAGAAATCTTTGCACCACTAGATTTAGCACATGTGCCATACAGGGAGCATGCGAGAATTGACCCAGGTTCAGCGCTGCCACTATATTTGTCCCATTGTCACTCACTACCTTGCCCACTTCCAGCTGACGTGGAGTCAGCCAGTGCGCTATTTGATGCTTCATGTAATGCAGCAAGCGCTGGCCTGTGTGGCTGCTACTGCCAAGACAAACTACGTCTAACACTGCATGGCAGCGTTTCACCTGACACATGTGATATGAAGGAGCGTGGGTAACTCGCTGCCCTGACGCTCCAGCAGGCGGACTGCCCGTGGAGGTGGAAGCGGGTAGTTGTTGGGTGCTCTGCTGCAATCCTGGCTGGAAAGCACGTGGAGGTGCCAACAGCAATTGACCGGGTTGCTGGGGTGTTCCTGCCTCGCTGCCACTAAATACATTCAGTCAGTGGGCAGTAAAGGACATGTATTGCCCCTGGCCGTAAGCACTGCTCCAGGTGTCCACCATGACATGCACCGTGCTGCAGAGAGACAGCTGCAGGGAGCGTCCAATTTTTCTCTGCCACGTGGGAGTAAAGGGCGGGGATAGCTTTGTTTGAAAAGTAATGCCGGCTAGGGACCTGCCAGCGTGGCTGAGCGCAAGCCATTAGCTCCCTAAAAGCTGGGCAGTCAACCAGCTGGTACGGCAGAGACTGCACAGCCAGCAACTTTGTCAGGTGACCGTTCAGTTTGCGCACTGTCGGATTACTTGTGGCGTAAAACTGCTTCCTGGCCACATACTCGGCAATGGACGGCTGCCAAATGAGAGGAGGTGGAGACATGCACGCACTGGGCGACGATGAGGTGGATGTACTACTTACACCCCGGGATGCGGGCTGAGCTATGACCCTGGATGCGGCCTGCCTGACAGAAGGGACCCCCAGAGAAGTAACCAGCTCTTTACTATTATTGGGCTGCTCTAAATCGCCGGCATGACGCCGCTTCAAATGGTTCTACAGAGCAGTGGTCCCAACATTTGCGGCTTTCCCACGGCTCAATTTCTGCTTACAGAAATTACACGTGGCCATACTGCTATCCCCTGGCAGAGTGGTAAAATACTTCCACACACCCTGACGTGCGCCCTCCACAGCTGGCCAAGCTTCTCGCACGCTTACTTCCTGGTGCCGGCCCCACTATATTTGGGGTCCCTCTAGTTTCCAGGGAAGCACTAGCCCTGGGCCTAACTCGCCTCTGCCCTCTGTTGCTGCCACTACTGGTACCACCCTTCTCCTCTGAGCTCAAATCCTCCGCCGCTTCACAGGTCCTCCGGCCTAACACATCAGATTCCTCATCAGACTCCTCCACAACACATTTTTGCAAATTAGGCTGTTCCCCACCAACTGACAATTCTGGGCAGTCCAAAATCTGACTGCCCTCTAAGAAATCCTCAGGGAGGCTGTCCTCTATAACCGCCGGATTATAAGTTGGGCTTTGGTGGCTTTTTTTCCTAGAAATTGCTGAAGGGACACCACTAGGAGGGAACACTGAAGCCCGAGAGGTGGCAGAAAATGACGGGGTTTGCTTAAGTGGAATGGTGGAGCAGGACAAGTCTGGCCCCTGGCTACATATGGACACTGTATCAGCACATGACAGCAGATCATCCGGCTGAGACTGAGATGAGCGTGCCATCCACTCCACTACCTCATCTGCTTTCTCCTCCACTACAATGTTGCGCCTTGGTGGGTTAGCCCGGTGGAACAACGGCCAAGTATTGGGAATATTACTAGCAGATGCTCTGGCTACAGGTCTTTTGGCACTGCTGGCGCTGCCCTGTGCCACCTTCTCTTCTTTTTTAAAGCTCAAAGTCTGGCTGGAACTGGACCCCTTTTGCTTTAAGATTTAAGATTTCACTCTGTGGCCCTGCAGCTGGTCTTTGTCCCTGTCTCTCCCTGTCTCTCTCTCCCTGCCTGATTATTTACTAGCCCTGACCTGGCCCTGCAGTATCCCTGATATATGTATGATAGATTCCCACTACAATTACACCCCAGTTAGAAGAACACAGTGTCTCTGAACTTCACAAATTCACAACCGTGCTTCTGCTCGCCTCAGCAGTCGCAGCAGAAATGAAGCGTCACTGGCTTACTGAGCCTGAGCCAATCAGAGCAAGCCCAGCCTACTAGGTCAGGTGACCGCTTTCTTCCCGGGCTTTTGCTTCTTTCTTCAAGGCAACACAAATAAGTTATTTAATCCTTTAAGGACCCTGACATTTTTCACCTTAAGGACCAGGCCATTTTTAGCAAATCTGACATGTGGCACTTTATGTGGTGATAACTTTAAAATGCGTTTACTTATCCAGGCCATTCTGAGATTGTTTTCTTGTCACATATTGTACTTCATGACAGTGGCAAATTTGGGTCAAAATATTTTATTTTTATTTGTGAAAAAATACCAAATTTACCAAAAATTTTGAAAAATTAGCAAATTTCCAAATTTCAATTTCTCTACTTTACAAATACATAGTAATACCTCCAAAAATAGTTATTACTTTACATTCCCCATATGTCTACTTCAGGTTTGGATCGTTGTTAAAATTACATTTTTTTTTTTTGGGACGTTGGAAGGCTTAGAAGTTTAGAAGCAAATCCTGAAATTTTTCAGAAAATTTCCAAAACCCACTTTTTGAAGACCAGTTCAGGTCTGAAGTCACTTTGTGAGGCTTATATAATAGAAACCACCCAAAAATAACCCCAATTTAGAAACTACACCCCTCAAGGTATTCAAAACTGATTTTACAAACTTTGTTAACCCTTTAGGTGTTCCACAAGAATTAAAGGAAAATGTAGCCAAAATTTCACAATTTGAAGATTCCCTGATGCACCCCTAGAGTAAAAACTCCAAAAAAGTGACCCCATTTTGGAAACTACGAGATAAGGTGGCAGTTTTGTAGGTACTATTTTAGGGTACATATGATTTTTGGCTGCTCTATATTATACTTTTTGTGAGGCAAGGTAACAAAAAAAATAGCTGTTTTGGCACAGTTTTTATTTTTTGTTATTTACAACATTCATCTGACAGGTTAGATGATGGTCTATTTTTATAGAGGTTGTTACGGATACGACAATACCTAATATGTATACTTTTTTATTTATTTAAGTTTTACACAATAATATAATTTTTGGAACAAAAAAAATCATGTTTTAGTGTCTCCATAGTCTGAGAGCCATAGTTTTTTTTTACTTTTTGGGCAATTGTCTCAGGTAGGGGTTCATTTTTTGTGGGATGAGATGACGGTTAGATTGATACTATTTTGGGGTACATATGACTTTTTGATTGCTTGTTATTGCACTATTTTTACTTTATTTTTTTACTGTGTTCACCTGAGGGGTTAGATCATGTGATATTTTTATAGAGCAGGTCTTTACGGACGTTGCAATACCTAATATGTATACTTTTTTTTATTTATTTGCTTTACACAATAATAGCATTTTTGAAACAAAAAAAATATCATGTTTTAGTTTCTCCATAGTCTGAGAGCCATAGTTTTTTTTATTTTTTGGGCGATTGTGTCAGGTAGGGGCTCATTTTTTGCGGGATGAGATGCCGGTTTGATTGGTACTATTTTTGGGGGCATACGCCTTTTTGATCGCTTGGTGTTGTACTTTTAGTGATGTAAGGTGAGAAAAATGACTTTTCTTACACCGTTTTTTTTTTTTTTTTTACGGTATTCACTTGAGGGATTAAGTCATGTGATATTTTTGTAGAGCAGGTTGTTACGAACGTGGCGATACCTAACATGTATACTTATTTTTATTTATTTAAGTTTTACACAATAATATAATTTTTGAAACAAAAAAATCATGTTTTAGTGTCTCCATAGTCTGACAGCCATAGTTTTTTATTTTTTGGGCGATTGTCTCAGGTAGGGGTTCATTTTTTGCGGGATGAGATGACGGTTTGATTGGTATTATTTTTGGGGGCATACGCCTTTTTGATCGCTTGGTGTTGTACTTTTAGTGATGTAAGGTGAGAAAAATGACTTTTCTTACACCGTTTTTTTTTTTTTTTTTTACGGTATTCACTTGAGGGATTAAGTCATGTGATATTTTTGTAGAGCAGGTTGTTACGAACGTGGCGATACCTAACATGTATACTTATTTTTATTTATTTAAGTTTTACACAATAATATAATTTTTGAAACAAAAAAATCATGTTTTAGTGTCTCCATAGTCTGACAGCCATAGTTTTTTATTTTTTGGGCGATTGTCTCAGGTAGGGGTTCATTTTTTGCGGGATGAGATGACGGTTTGATTGGTATTATTTTTGGGTACATATTACTTTTTGATCGCTTGATATTACATTTTTTGTGATGAAAGGTGAGCACAGTTTTTATTTTATTTTTTTTACAGTGTTGACCAGGTGGGGTGGATCATGTGATATTTTTATAGAGCAGGTTGTTACAGACACGGCAATACCTAATATGTATTTTTTTTTTTATTTTTTTCAATTTTATGTCACTTTTTATGGGAAAAGGGCTTTTTTTTATTTAAACTTTATTTTTATATTGTTAAAAACACTTTTATTCTACGTTTTTTCTTTACTTTTTACTAATGTCCCACTATGGGACTTCAACATTACAGGGTCTGATGCCTGTTTCAATGCAGCACAATACATCTGTATTGTACTGCATTGACTATCAGTGTATTACACACTGGGCCTCATAGGCTTATGTAGCTGCCGGGCTCCCAGGCCTCTGAGAGGCTTGGGTTGCCATGGCAACCATCGGTTCCCCGCGCTGCAGCCGATGCAGGTAAGGGAGTGCAAACCTCCCATATGCTGTGGTCAGCGCTGACCGCGGCATATGAGAGGTTAATCTACCGGCATCTGCGTCATCACCGATGCAGGTGGATGCAGCAGGGATCCGGCTGTCAGTAACAGCCGTATCTCTGCTTCTAATGGGGGCACCCGATATGGGGGGAGGAAGGACCCCAGGACGAGAATGGATTGGCCATAGACCTTACTGAGAAACTTCCCAGTGGGCGATGCACAAGGGGCTGCCTGATTCCTTCTCACTGCCGGCCAGTGGAAGTTTTTTGGGATGTATTTTGTGCTGCTGGTAGTATTTCTGATGGACTGTGGTATTTGGTTCTGTTGTAGTGGCATAATGTACCGCAATATGGTATTGCTGGTGCGCCTACTTGTGTTGGCCCTGCCCTTCATCAATTCGGACCTACAAAATGGGGCCACTTTTACCAATTTTTCCAGGGCCACTTTAAGTACCTAGTCCGCCCTTGCATAGTACACACACAGCTATGTCTACAAGGTGCTCTCCAAACTGTCATAAGCAGTGTAAGAATGCTCTTACAGACAAAGAACTTTTTTTATTTTCCCCATTCTGCTCCATCTTTGCTAAGGAACGGCTAGGACTCAGTGGTTCTCAACTCCAGTCCTCGGGACCCACCTGCCAGTCAGGTTTTCAGGATTTCCTTAGTTTAGACCAGCTGATATAATTAGCGTCCATCCATCAGGACTTACCACAGGTATTCATTCTGTGGGATATTCCTAAATCCTGACTGGCAGGTGGGTCCCGAGGACTGGAGTTGAGAACCACTGGCGCTAGGTGAATGTGCATGACCTTATCACACACACAGGAAGTTCAGGAGAGGGGCGGGGCTTAACCACAATGAAATGCCAGCAGATCAACCTGCCTGCACTGCTATAGTAGTCCTTGCCTTTGATCCTTACAGCTACTTGCTCTACCATTCCCCTGAGTTCTATCTTCTGCCTCCCAGCCTGGTCATTCCAATCCAGCCAATTTCATTTCATGTCATTTATCCATTCAGACAGAGCTTAGAAGTACAGAGAAGTAGTGAAGAACCTCTAAGGACTTGTGTGACAACATGATGTGAGTGGAGCCCCTGTGTTGTTTGTGTGAAAAGAAAATGTTTACCTCCATAAGTTGTCAAATACTAGGAGTTGTAGTTCTTTACCTAAATTCATGCACTGTAATGTCCACTGATAGCCCATAATAACATCATAGAAATACTGTAAGTTGTAGTTCTCTCCTCTTATATCCCTTTCCAAACAATGTCCACTGATGTCCAATTATAACAGTCCGAACTTACTAGGAGTTGTATTTGTCTCTTATGCCCCTCTGCCTATAAGGTCCACTGTTATACCATAATAAAAATCCTACACACTTGAGTAACAATGACTATCACTAGAGAGGAAGATCTAAAAGATTTCTTATGAATGGGGAAGGTTTCCTTCAGAATAGGCATTTTGTCTCACTGACTGTCACTACCGACCATTTTCTGGGTTGTATTCCTATACCACTATATTTGAGTGGGGGGATTTATGTTGGTATATTTAGTATTCTGTAATCTTTTACAGTTCCACATGGTTGCAACCCGGCTTTCTGCCTAGCTGTGACACTATTTGGGAGTGAGTAGGATTTTTTTCTTTGCAGATGTAGAATTATGCAGACTCCATTACAGATTCATATGGAAGTAACCTAGCTTTTCTCAGGAACCTGAAAGGCAAATCTACCTAGCCCTGGCACTACTTAGATACTTATTTATCTTGGTAGATTTAGCATTCTGCAGTCTATTACAGCTCCACATAGTTATAACCAAATCTATTTTGTAGTATTACTAAGAGATTCCTTCCAACAAAATGGGCACTCTCTCTGTATAGATAAGATATTCAGACTAAACCCTCCTCCTATAATTATTGGCTTATGTGCACTAGCATTAGAGAGAGGAGAAATAAGAGCAACTAAGAAAGACACATAAAAAGATTATGTTATGTTTTGTTGGTCCTTTTTGTGCATGGATTCTAAATTTTATACTTTAGACCCTCCACCATTTTTGTAGCCCATTTTTGCATCTGTTCAATTTTATCTAATATCTTATTGTAGGTGGGATCTCTAGGACTGGATACAGAATTCCAGATGTGATCTCACTAGTGATCTATACAGTGGGATCACAATCTCTCTCTTCCTACTTGTTATACCTCTAGCTGTACAGCCAAGCAACCTACTGTACTTACTTTCCAAGCTGCATGCCCACATTGTGCACTCACTCTGAAGCTGTCTGATATCAGGACACCTAGATGCTTCTCTTCTGAAGTCTTGGCTGACACAAAACTGCCAATATTATACTCAGATAGAGGGTTTCTTCTCCCCAAGTATTTTAAATTTGAAAATATTTGCCCAGACATGGACCATTTGCCCAGAGAAGCTAAATCTGTTTTCCATGTTACAAATCCCTCCAGGAATATCAACTCTATTGCACACTGTTGTATCATTGGCAAACATGCAATTCTTGCTTACCAAACCTTCTCATATATAACCTACAAAAAATATTAAAAAGAATAATAGGACCGAGAACAGACCCTTGAGGAGCAGCCTTATAACTTCTCTCCTAAGAATGCGCATTAACAACAGTCTGATATCTATTCATTAGCTCTTATATGGCACTATCTAAGGCTTTGTTAAAATCCAGGCAGGCTATATCCACATTACCTTTGTCCATCACCTTTGTGAAAGTCAAAGAAATCAATAAGATTAGTTTGACATGATCTGCCCTCACTGAAGCCATGCTGTTTTGCATCCAACAATTCGTTGTTTTTAGTTGTTTTTCAGGAGGATTTACTACTACCGAGGTCAAGCATAACTGGCCTGTAGTTTCTAGCTTCTTTGCTACTCTTCTTGTGAACTGGTACAACATTGGCCATTCGCCACTTTTCAGGTACATCCCCTGTTAGAAGGGATGTTTTCGGGATCTCCTTAGCTCATTTCCTTCCATGTAACTTCATAGGCAGAAGATAGCTGCTTTTGAGGTAACAGTCCCCCCCATCCCATATGGGCAGATGCATATGGCATGTCCGAATTAGGCCACAGGTTATATGAAGTTTCCATTTAATGCTATATCTTAAAAATAAGGACAAGTCTTACCTGAGCACCAGTGCTGGCTCCATGCAGCGTCTACACCAAACAAGACACTCCAGAGCTGTTGTAGTCAGGTATCAGCAATGATTAACTCATCAGACAGGGGCCTCAGGATTGACTCTTATTTGAGATTGTTTTATTTGTCTTTCTCAGTTAGTCATCAGTGAAAACAAAGGGCCCAAGGCAAAATGGACAATACTACCATAATTAAGGTTGGAAAACCAAAAAATATCTTCTCCATAACTAATACACATATAAAGGTAGATTTACACAAGCTAATTATCGGGCAGGTAATCAGGACAAACGCTCGTTCCCGACAATCTGCCTATGTGTTTTCACCCGATGAACCAGCGAAACACTCGTTTATGGGATGATCCTGTCGTTCATGCAGGCACCACCAATGATTGTTTCTGGGCAGCAGATTATGTGGTTTAAACAGCGATCTGCTGTCCAGAAACAATGTTTCTGTATGAGGACGAGGGATCGCAATAGCGATCCCTCATCCTTATACAGTGAAGGAGATCACTGCATGTAAATGTCTCCTTCACTGAGGAAGCAGCTGACTGTCGGGATTGGCTGCTACATCGTGCAGTCTAAACCCGTCTTATGATTCAAATAGGGAAATCTGAGGCCTTCCTCCTGACTGCACTCAGGCAAGTCTACTTCTGTAGTAACTATGGGGCCAACAACAGCCTCATCACTTTCAGGCCATTTACCCCCTTCCTGGCCTAGTCTAATTTTATGAATCTGAAATCAAAAGTGTCACTTTATGTGGTAAAAACTTTGGCAAGCTTTTACTTATCCAAGCCATTCTGAGATTATCTTTTTCGTGACAAATTGTACATCATGTTAATAGTTAATTTGAGTCAATATGTTTTGCATTATATAAAAAAAAATAAAAAATTTACCAAAAATTAGCTATTTTCTAAATTTGAATCTCTCTGCTTTTAAGACTAAGATAGTGATACCTCATAAAATAGTTATTAACATTCACCACATGTCTACTTTATGTTGGCATTATTTTGGTAACGTTATTTTTTTTCCGGACATTAAATGGGTTAGAAAACCTCCAAAAGGTGACCACATTTTAGAAACTACACCACCCAAGGAATTTTTAAGGGGTATAATAAGCACTTTGACCCAACACTTGTTTCATAGAATTTATAACACTTGGCTGTGAAAATGAAAAATTACTTTTTAAAATAGAAAGGAAATGGTGCTTTAAGCTCAAATTTTCTTTTTCACAAGGAATAACATAACATTGCCCCACAATTGGCAACCCATTTTCTCTTTAGTACAGAAGTATCTCATTTGAGGTCATAAACATTGCTGAAATGGTTTTTAAGAGCCATAACTTGTTTTATTTGTTTTGTTGATTGATCTGTGTGAGGGCTTATTTTTTGGAGGGCAAGCTATAGTTTTTATTGGCACCATTTTGGCGTACATTTGGCTTTCTGATCACTATTTATATCATTTTTTGGGCGGTGAGGTTAGCAAAAATTGAAATTTTGTGAGTGTTTTTTATTTTTATTTTTTATGAGATTCCCCATGTAGTATATATGATATGATAACTTTATTCTGCAAGTTGATACAATTATGGCTATTCTAACTTTATATATTTTTTCATGTTTTAATATTTTTACATAATAAAATCCCTTATTATTAAAAATGTTATATTTTTCATCGCTATATACTAACATCCATAACATTTTTATTTTTCTGCCAACGTAGATATCTGAGGGATTGCCTTTGGCAGAACAGACTGTACTTTTTATTGGTACAATTTTTTATATTTGTTTTTGTTATGTTTTTTGGCAGGCAAGGAGAAAAAAAGCTGCCTTGATGTAATTTTTTTTTTTTTTTTTACGGCGTTCAGTAGAAAGGGTAGATTGTGTGATATTTTTATAGAGCCGGTCGTTAGGGCTTTGGCAATACCAAATATGCTGATCTATTTATTTTTATTTTTTTATTATTATATTTTTTTTTACATTTTACTCAATAAGAGCATTTTTTGTGTTGTCATTTCCTTACAGCCGTATTTTTTAAAAATGTTTCTGGTTATAGTGTTGTGTGAGGGCTAATTTTTTGTGTGATGCCAAATATGTCTATTTTAAATTACTTAATTGGGGAAAAGGGTGCATTTTTTTACATGTTAAGCTTTTATTTTTTTTATAAAACACTTTATTAATTTTTTTTTTATTTTACACTTTGTGGCCCCCATAAGGTCATACAAGACCTCTGGGGGACATTTAACATGCAGTTCCATTCAGAGAAAAGTACCAGCCTCCAGGATGTTCATAGTAGTTGGGAAGTGGTTAAAGGGGTTCTCCAGGAATTAAGAAACAAAAATTATTGAAAATACTTAAATATTACCGTACTTTATTATAAATGTATTCCCAAATACCTTTACCAGTTCTAAATGTAAGACAGCGTCCTTGTTGTTTTACATTTAGACCAGTGGTTCTCAACTCCAGTCCTCGGGACCCACCTGCCAGTCAGGATTTAGGAATATCCCACAGAATGAATACCTGTGGTAAGTCCTGATGGATGGACGCTAATTATATCAGCTGGTCTAAACTAAGGAAATCCTGAAAACCTGACTGGCAGGTGGGTCCCGAGGACTGGAGTTGAGAACCACTGATTTAGACCATTCTCTATGCCAAAAACAGGTGTAGAAAGTGATGAATGAGACGAGCCTGCCGAACCATCCCCTTCCCTGTCCATGCCACAATTTTAGAACTGGCGTGAGCGGGGCGAAGTCACAGATTACAGCCCAACTAACCGTTGCGCCGACATCTTCGCCTGAAATATGCCTAACTTATGGGGTATTTCAGAATAGTAAATGACCCTAATAAAGTTTTAAAGGGTTTCTGTCACCAATATTTAGCCTATTAAACAGGATGACATTTCCAATGGGCAAATGTCACCTGAGGCTAAATATGTAAATGACTTTATTCCTAATAGGGATGTTTTTGTGTTTTTAATACTTTTATAATATGTTAATTAGCCTCCTAGGAGCGGGGGGGGGCGGTACCCCTGCACCTAGAGGCTCCGTTACATCACCTTGTAAAACACCTACTTCTTCTTGATTGACAGGGCCTGGCAGCACGCTCCATCTGCTGCGGCCCTGTCTGATGCAAATCCCGCGCCTGCGCCATGCGTCCTTCATTCGGCGCAGGCACAGTGAGTGTAGCAGGCTCCCGGCTTCCTCACTGCGCCTGTGCCGACTACGGCACAGTCCACTAGGAAGAGAAGGCAGCGCAGGCGCAGTGAGGAAGCCGGGAGCCTGCTACACTCACTGCGCCTGCGCCGAATGAAGGACGCACGGCTCAGGCGTGGGATTTGCATCGGACAGGGCCGCAGCAGATGGAGCGCGTCTTATGATTCAAATAGGGAAATCTGAGGCCTTCCTCCTGACTGCACTCAGGCAAGTCTACTTCTGTAGTAACTATGGGGCCAACAACAGCCTCATCACTTTCAGGCCATTTACCCCCTTCCTGGCCTAGTCTAATTTTATGAATCTGAAATCAAAAGTGTCACTTTATGTGGTAAAAACTTTGGCAAGCTTTTACTTATCCAAGCTATTCTGAGATTATCTTTTTCGTGACAAATTGTACATCATGTTAATAGTTAATTTGAGTCAATATGTTTTGCATTATATAAAAAAAAATCAAAAATTTACCAAAAATTAGCTATTTTCTAAATTTGAATCTCTCTGCTTTTAAGACTAAGATAGTGATACCTCATAAAATAGTTATTAACATTCACCACATGTCTACTTTATGTTGGCATTATTTTGGTAACGTTATTTTTTTTCCGGACATTAAATGGGTTAGAAAACCTCCAAAAGGTGACCACATTTTAGAAACTACACCACCCAAGGAATTTTTAAGGGGTGTAATAAGCACTTTGACCCAACACTTGTTTCATAGAATTTATAACACTTGGCTGTGAAAATGAAAAATTACTTTTTAAAAAAGAAAGGAAATGGTGCTTTAAGCTCAAATTTTCTTTTTCACAAGGAATAACATAACATTGCCCCACAATTGGCAACCCATTTTCTCTTTAGTACAGAAGTATCTCATTTGAGGTCATAAACATTGCTGAAATGGTTTTTAAGAGCCATAACTTGTTTTATTTGTTTTGTTGATTGATCTGTGTGAGGGCTTATTTTTTGGAGGGCAAGCTATAGTTTTTATTGGCACCATTTTGGCGTACATTTGGCTTTCTGATCACTATTTATAGTTTTAAAGGGTTTCTGTCACCAATATTTAGCCTATTAAACAGGATGACATTTCCAATGGGCAAATGTCACCTGAGGCTAAATATGTAAATGACTTTATTCCTAATAGGGACGTTTTTGTGTTTTTAATACTTTTATAATATGTTAATTAGCCTCCTAGGAGCAGGGATGGGGGGGGCGGTACCCCTGCACCTAAAGGCTCCGTTACATCACCTTGTAAAACACCTACTTCTTCTTGATTGACAGGGCCTGGCAGCACGCTCCATCTGCTGCGGCCCTGTCTGATGCAAATCCCGCGCCTGCGCCGTGCGTCCTTCATTCGGCGCAGGCACAGTGAGTGTAGCAGGCTCCCGGCTTCCTCACTGCGCCTGTGCCGACTACGGCACAGTCCACTAGGAAGAGAAGGCAGCGCAGGCGCAGTGAGGAAGCCGGGAGCCTGCTACACTCACTGCGCCTGCGCCGAATGAAGGACGCACGGCGCAGGCGTGGGTTTTGCATTGGACAGGGCCGCAGCAGATGGAGCGCGCTGCCTGGCCCTGTCAATCAAGAAGAAGCAGGCGTTTTACAAGGTGATGTAACGGAGCCTCTAGGTGCAGGGGTACCGCCCCCCCTGCTCCTAGGAGGCTAATTAACATATTATAAAAGTATTAAAAGCACAAAAACATCCCTATTAGGAATAAAGTCACTTACATATTTAGCCTCAGGTGACATTTGCCCATTGGAAATGTAATCCTGTTTAATAGGCTAAATATTGGTGACAGAAACCCTTTAAAAAATAGAAAAGAAAAACAGACATATTAGGTATTGCCACATACATAATGACCAGCTCTATAAAAATATCACATAATCTATCCCCTCAGATAAATGTAGTGCTCCCCTGGCTCTGTACTCACCGCTTCCTGGTCCTTACTCTGTGCGCGTCTAATCACACCACAGTGCGCGGCAGGAAGAAGAAGAGCACTGGATGTGAGGAGCTGCTGCGGCATCCGGAGCAGGAGAGGTAAGTTGATTTTATTTTTATATCTGATCTAAGTATGGGGGTCATTCACATGGAGGTCTGATCTGAGGTCTGATTGGGAGACTTATGGAGGTCTGATTGGGAGTCATTCATATGGAGATCTGACCTGAGATCTGATTGGGGGACTTATCTAAATAGGGGTTATTCACATAGAGGTCTGATCTAAGGTCTGATTGGGGGTCTGTTCTGAGATCTGATTAACATTGGAGGTCTGATAAAAAATATTTATTTTCTTATTTTCCTCCTCTAAAACCTAGGTGTATCTTATGTGCAGGTGTGTCTTATAGGGCAAAGGATACCGTAATTTATTAAAAAGAAACCATATTTTTAACAAAAGCCCACAGAGGTGAGCATGTGGAAGTTTAGATACCCCACCTGCTGTGACAACAAGTATAATAGAGAAAAACATGACCAGCCAAAGGAGTGGAGGGTGGGAGAATTCAGTTAGCAAAGATGTAAGTTACCTGTAGTACTAGGATATATAATCCAGAGCCCACCCCTTCTTTAAGTAACAGGAGCTCCTGCTTGGCTTGCACTATGGATAAGGCTTCATGCAGTCTCTGAACCATTGTCTAAAGTCTACCAAGGTCACAGCCCCTCAACCCAAGGATGCTGATAGATCATGGCTCCTACACCAGCACCTACATAAATGAAAGCCCCCTACTCAAGAATCCTCACATATCATAGCCCCCTACCACAAGAATCTCCATGGATAAAAGCCCTTTACAGGAACCCCATAGTTCACAGCCCCCTATCCAAAAATTACCCTATAGATAGAAGCCCCAGGAACCTCCCATAGATTGACAACAATCCTTTGCTTCAGGACCCCTTATCCCTGGGGCACATTAGTTCATAGCCCCCAACCCAGGACACCCATAGATCACTACCACCTATCCCAAAACCCATCCCATGGTACCCTGCTACCCCAGGACCCCTCATGGATTACAGCCCTAAGCCACAATGCCTCTATAGATCACAGTCCCCTACCCCAGGACCACCCATAGATCATAGCACCATACTGACCATACAACCTCAGGTCTCCTCATAGATTTCAGCCACTACCCCAGGATCCATCATAGATCACACCCGCTATACCAGAACTCCATAGCTTGCAACCTTCTACATTAGGAACTCCAAAAATGACAGCCCACTACCCCAAGCACCCATAGATCATAGACCATACCCCAATATGCACTGATAGATCACAGTACCCTACCCCAGGACAACCCACAGTTTACATTCCCCCACCAGAGGGTTCCAATAGTTCCCTACACAAGATCCCCTTATAGAATTCAGCCCCCTGCGCCACGAACCACCATAGATAACAACCCTCTACACCAGAACTCACATAGATTGCAGTCTATGACAGTCCCTACCCCAGGCATCCATAGATCACAACACCTGCCTCATCGATCACAGATCCCTGTCATAGGACTGGCATATATTATAGCCCCTTGCACCAGAATCCTCCACAAATTACAGCTTACTAACAAAGGACACCCAGTATATCGTAGCCACAGATAAAGCAGTATCCTGTTGGTGATAGAGGTGCACAAAAAGTTAGGGATATTTGGCTTGTGGGTGAACTTTCAGGATGAACCTAAAATGCAATCTAACCTTTACAGGTGAACTTACTGTGACCTTCTCTAAACTTTTGAATGACATGTCCAACTTTTCAGTGTTTCAGTACTTTTTGCACAACTTACTGTTCTCTAACTAGGAGCTTAATGACAAAATTCACAACAGGTGTTTGATCTATAAATCGCCAAATAAATTTCCTGGTTCAATTAGAATTGGTATTTAAACAGTCCTCCTCATCATGCTGTTCACATTTTGACATCATGGGACCAAGACGACACCTAACAATTGATTAACAGTAACTCGCCATTGCGAGATGTTCTCAGACGGAAGTGGCCACTGAGCTTAGAGTGTCACAAAGTGTCATCAGCAGGTTGCAACAGAGATACTAGAAGAGTCACAGAAAGGCATAGAAGTGGACGTCCTTTGGCTACATCCCACATGATGGCCGTTTCATTTTTGAGCAATGCCCTGCTGAGCAAGATGATGAATGCCACACAACTCCAGGCACATTTAAGGGAGGTGAGAGGCACCCAAGCGTCACGTCAGACCATTCGAAACCGTTAACATCTGCCTGATCTCCATGCTAGATGACCTGCAAGGGTACCTGACCACACCACAAGGCACAGCCGTCAGAATCTTGCATGGGCCAGGAACAGAGGCGTAGCTACCGGGGGGTCAGAGGTTGCGACGGCTCCGGGCCCAGTGACTCAGGGGGGGCCCAGCAAGGATGACTAACAGGCGAATACAAGTGAGCGCTTCCATTATGGAACCGCTCACTTGTATTTAGGGACCCCCATCAGACCTCAGATCAGCCCACCCAGCCACATAAGATTAAAATAAAAAAACCTCTCTCACCTGTCCCGCGCTGCGGCTGCCCTCCGGTCCGGCGCTCCACTGTCTCCCTGGACGGCGCGGAGTATGACCTGATGCTGGCGCCGGCCAGGGAAGACAGTGGAGCGCCGGACCGGAGGGCAGCCGCATCGCGGGACAGGTGAGAAAGGTTTTTTATTTTAATCTTATGTGGCTGGGTGGGCTGATCTGAGGTCTGATGGGGGCACAATATGCTGATCTGAGGTCTTATGGGGGCACAATACGCTGATCTGAGGTCTGATGGGGGCACAATACGCTGATCTGAGGTCTGATGGGGGCACAATACGCTGATCTGAGGTCTGATGGGGGCACAATATGCTGATCTGAGGTCTGATGGGGGCACAATACGCTGATCTGAGGTCTGATGGGGGCACAATACGCTGATCTGAGGTCTGATGGGGGCACAATACGCTGATCTGAGGTCTGATAGGGGCACAATACACTGATCTGAGGTCTGATGGGGGTACAATACGCTGATCTGAGGTCTGATGGGGCACAATACGCTGATCTGAGGTCTGATGGGGCACAGTAGGCTGATGTGAGGTCTGATGGGGGCACATTCTGCTGATCTGAGGTCTGATGGGGGCACAATACGCTGATCTGAGGTCTGATGGGGCACAATACGCTGATCTGAGGTCTGATGGGGGCACAGTAGGCTGATCTGAGGTCTGATGGGGGCACAATACGCTGATCTGAGGTCTGATGGGGCACATTCTGCTGATCTGAGGTCTGATGGGGGCACAGTAGGCTGATGTGAGGTCTGATGGGGGCACATTCTGCTGATCTGAGGTCTGATGGGGGCACAATACGCTGATCTGAGGTCTGATGGGGGCACAGTAGGCTGATGTGAGGACTAATGGGGGCACATTCTGCTGATCTGAGGTCTGATGGGGGTACAATACGCTGATCTGAGGTCTGATGGGGGCACAGTAGGCTGATGTGAGGTCTGATGGGGGCACAATACGCTGATCTGGGGTCTGATGGGGCACAATACGCTGATCTGAGGTCTGATGGGGGCACAGTAGGCTGATGTGAGGTCTGATGGGGGCACATTCTGCTGATCTGAGGTCTGATGGGGCACAATACGCTGATCTGAGGTCTGATGGGGGCAGGGGACTGTTAGTTTAGTGATGTAAAAACTGGGGACAGGTTTCCTTTAACATAGGAGTCCTCTTGTTTTTTACTCCTATTAATCCTATATTTTACTGCATTATGTGGTAGAGTATTTAGACTAGGGTATGTAGAAAGTCTATTGTACTGTACTTAACAGCATGGATGATCTAGCAGTTTATACAGTCATCTTTCTAATACAATATTATAACCACAACTAGTAGTATGTGCCTGTGAAGTTGGAAACGTGCGTTTGGGAAGCCACTAAGTGGGGGGCCCACTCAAGTATGTTTCGCCCCCCCCTGTGCTGAACCTCTAGCTACGCCTCTGGCCAGGAAGCATCCACTGCTGTTGGCTTTTCTTTTAATAAATTGTTTGAGATGAAGAAATCATCATTAGATGCTTCTACTTAAATGCCCTACTTTTATGATATAATATCACAGTAGAGTGAACTTTTAACGTTTTCCTTAAATTTAAACCGAAAGCCAAATATCCCTAACTTTTTGTGCGTAGTGTATATATTTATACTCATAAATCCTACTAAAATGTGTGTCTCCGTGCTTTAGCATCATAAAACTCGTCAATCATGCTCTAAGTATCAAGCTTCTTGACCCTGTCATTTTCAACACTTAGTAGGGCTAGCCTCTGTTGAGAAATTGTGCTCCTAAGGTAATTTTTGATCAATTTCAACTTTGAAAATGATCTCTCTGCTGACTATACTATTGCTAGTGCAACATGCCACCCACCAGGGCCAATTGTGTCCCAGCTTTATTGGAACGCCGAGTGGTGCGTTACAGCCTCAATGGTTTTCTGTGTGTGTCACGATGACCCTACCTGGATACTGTCGCCCCCCAGGGTTAGGCTCCAAAGCAATAAAGGAGAGTGTAATGGTGGAGGTGGAGAAATAGTCCAGACGTTTGTAAAGTTCGACAGCTTTACTTGAATCAACTTGCACTGTACAAGAAGTGATGTTTCTCTTGGATCCAGCAGGGTTTGGCATAAACCAGCAGGCAAACTTAAATATTCATCTTTATTTCTCTGTTGTGCTAAACTCAGCTTTAGTCTGGTCACTGGGCTTTAGGGCTGTTCTGGAACCTTTGGAGTGGGGTGTTTCTTTGCTGTTGACCCCCTCGCAATGATCTGTCTGTAAATCTGTAAGGAGTCAGGGTGATTCTCCTCTCCTTCCAACTCTAGACTAGACTGCACTCAGACTGACTGTATTTTCCTGCAACCCCGTCCCTTGGTCGGAAACAGAACTCCCCACTCCTGTCCAAAAGGGGAGAGAATGGAATGTTAATAGTGATGATCAAGCACCCCGATGTTCGGGTGCTCGGCCACAGTATAATGAAAGTCAATGGGAGAAGACCAGGCACCCCCTGATCTGCAGAGGGGAGGGTGTCTGGTTGATAGGGAAACGTGAGGAAATGTTGGAAACACCACAAAAATGGTTAGGGAAAAGCATGGGGAGGGTGTCTGGTTCATAGGAAAAGGTCAGAATCGCGACTTCTACACTTTCACTCCTTAATTAACTGAATTCGTACGCATTAGCGCACAATGCGTAGCATTAGCATACAAATTCGTAGGCATTAGCCCACAATGCATAGCATTAGCATACAAATTTGTAAGCATTAGCGTACAATGCGTAGCATTAGCATACAAATTCATAATGCGTAGCATTAGCGTACAAATCAACATGGCTACAGCATTACAGTGAATGCCAGTACTCCCCCGCACGTTTATTCGCTGCCTAGCAGCGAAAAAACGTGCGGGGAGGAGACTCGAACATCGCACTCGAGCACATGCGGTGTTCGGCTGAACACTGCAATGTGCCGAGCATGCCGATGCTCGAGCGAATATAGTGCTCAGGCGAGCATGCTCGCTCAACACTAAATGTTAAGTTCCATTCTATCTAAAGATCTCTCTCTCTCTGCCAAATACACACCGCCATTTGCTGGGAAACCAGGAACATTACATGAACATAACAGTCTCAGAGCAATATTATCAATGCACAATGTGGAGGACCTGGAATAAATAAAAGGATGACATTATTGTTAGCAATCAAAGACAGTAGCAGGGTGAAAAATGGAAATACCACTCTGGGGTATTACACTGGCAGAATAAGAAAGAGAAGAAAAGCTATGCAGACATCCAGTAGAGTGGAAGATAATCCAGAGTTCTGAAAAAATGGCTAGGCCTCTAACAGATGAAGATTTTTTTTATACCTTCTGGAAGTGCAGACTGGAAACTTAACAGCTGGCCATGAAAATCATTAGATAAGTCATCCTGGCAGAAGTTTTGCAATGTTGATACCTCTTTGAAGCATCATGTGATTCTGTTGAACGTGTTGCAGGATAAAGAATTTTGAATATTTGCAGAACAGTATTCCTGCCAGTAAACTGATTTTGCAGCTGATTTATAGCAATATCCAAACATCAGTAAGAGACTTGTTTTAAATCTTTGTAGACTTTCATCCAAACACAGCTCATCAAAGTGCTGTTTGACTTTCTTCACTCTTTTATTTTCAAATTTGATTGGTTTCCCCATTTTCCGATACAGAAACTGGTGTCCTTTTTGCTGACCGCACCTGGTCTGGAAGTGCCAATTTGCACGTGCTGAAAGACTGTCACGTGCTCTGCGCATCCATTCTAGGTAGCCTGTGCTGCACATTGCGTGTGTAGTACAGGGATATTAATGACCAGGAGCAAGGATTCAATAGTGCTTTCAGTCCATCAGTGCTTTGTGGCAAGGGGCAGGGCAGCACCTAGCGTTTCTGCTGCCTGAAGCGAAAATGTAAATGGTACCCCTCCCTCATGCCAAATTCTAAATCTAACCTCTTCCCTCTAACCCTACTGTTAAAGATATACTTGGAAAACATTGCATACATACAGGGTTATACAGTGCCAAATACCCCTTAAATTATGTCTTCTCTGATGTAGATATTCTCTTAAATGATTTCTTTTAGCTATTTCTTTTCTCTGCAGAGTCTGACAGACATCTTTGTGTCCTTCTTTTCCATCATCCTTCCACTTTCTCAACACCCTATCCTGCCACCCTCAATACTGTGCCCGCTGTGCTCCCCAATACTATACTTCAGAAGCAGTCCCCCTGAAAATATTAGTACCACACAGACATTGTCCCCCTCAGTCATTATTGGCACAGAGTGCCCTAAAAAATAACTGTGCCCATCAAATAGTGCCCCTGACACTAATAGTATAAACATAATCTCCCCAAAAAATTGTGCTAAGCTAATACTGTGCCAGAGTGCCCCCACAGTAATAGTGCTCCTAAAAGTCCTACCAATAGAGATAATTCTGTCAGAGTGCACTTAGTGTTAACAGTGCCCCCAATTGTATAATGCCCCCATTGTGCTCATACTAGTTCCCCATATTCCCCTAGTAGTAATAATTCTCCTTATAATGTGTGCCGGTTGAAAATTATGTGTGCCAGTAAACCTAAATACCCTGTTATAATGTGCACCAAGACAAAAAATACCACCTTTTAATGCATGACAGTGCAAAACATGCCCTCTTAAAATGTGTGCCAGCACAAAAATGCCACTTCTGTGTGCCAGTACAAAAATGCCACTTCTGTGTTCCAGTATAAAAAATGTTCCCTCTTAGTTCTGTGAGGCAGTGGCAGATGCCATTGTTGATGGGAGATATGTGTCACCCAGAATGCTGCAGGAAACATTCTAAAAAAGGGGTTTTGTTTTCATTCGGGAGCATGTCACCAAGGTGTCCGGCCTTGGTGGAGTAAAGGCCAGCAGATTATGTGTCCACGGAGGTAGTTGGTGGACAGTTGGTGGTTGGTTCCAGCTAGTCCGGATCTGGCTTTTACTGGGAACAGGCAATGTGCTGGGTGGGTGCCTGTTCCCCATGCTTCAGTCCAGGACTTGGGGCATGCTCATGTCCGGGGATTCTATTTAATCCTGCTGCTAGACTTGGTGTGGCTGAGTCTGGGAAAAAGGACAGTCAGTGTGAGGTAACACTGACAATCGCTGTGTTTGTTTGACCTGGCTGCGATCCGGATGTATTTGCTGTACTGATTTGGAAAGCCTAAATAAAGAGGACTTTGATGAACTTTGTGGGGTCCCTGCCTCTGTACACTGGTCAAGTAAGTACGATTCCTTACAGTGCCCTCAGTAGAGTCAGTGTCCCCATAGTGCTCCCCATAATGTGTACCAGTACAAAAATATGCCTCCTTATGTATGCCAGTACAAAATGCCCCTATTTAGTGCTTCCATTAGAAACAATGCCCCCATAGTGCGGCCCACCTCCATAGTCGCCCAACAGCCTGGTACCAAATCAAAAATAAAAAACTCAATTACTTACCTCCATTCTGCGGTCAGTGATGTGGTGCAGGCCTCTTCCAGCCTGTTTCCTGAGCCTTTGCTACAAACACTAGACCTGAGGCCTTTCAGAGGGAAAGGCTGGGCGGGGAGATACCACAGCATCTAAAGGAGATATAATTGGATATAGAGAGTTGAGCACTTCAGTAATTTCTGCACAACTAAACGAAAAATCACAAACGGACCACAATTTTTACAGACCCATCACAAAATCAAGAGTTACTGAATAAGAGTATAAGTAACATAAGTAATAGCGGAAGATTCGGCACATATACATACCTCCCCACCGTCCCGGATCCAGCGGGGAAGCTCCCTGCTTCATTATTCCTCCTATCGGCTCTTCACACCACTGGTCTGCCTCAGCCTCAGCTCCGCCCCCACAGACTAGAGCAACCGATGTTCTGCTGCTGCTGCTAGGAAGAAGGTAAGTATGTGGTGTTTATTTTTTTTACTTTCTGTGAGTGGCACAATGTGGGCATATTACTGGGGCCACAATGTGGGCATATTACTGGGGGACACAATGTGAGCATATTACTGTGGGGCACAGCAGGGGCATATTACTGGGGGCACAGTTGGGCATATTACTGGAGGCACATAACAAGGGATATTAATGGGGGGCACAGCTGGGAATATTAATGGGGGCACATAACTGAGGAATAATTACTATGTGGGGCAGTAAGGTGACTGGGTGGGATTAGGTGTATAGTTATGTTTTAGCCGGAGTTAGAGGCGTGGCCTAGTGTTGAAAAAAATTGCAGCGGCGCGCGATGTGTCCCTCTTTGTACATTTACAAAGTTGGGAGGTATGCATATATAATGAATGCAGTACTAGTTATACACATATACAGCATGCAAGACTAGGACTAGTTACACTGTGTAACTACAGTGCCTTGCGAAAGTATTCGACCCCCTGGAACTTTTCAACCTTTTGCCACATTTCAGGCTTCAAACAAAAAGATATAACATTTTAAATTTTTGGTGAAGAATCAACAACAAGTGGGTCACAATTGTGAAGTGGAACAAAATTTATTGGATCATTTAAACTTTTTTTGTAATAATAAAACTGAAAAGTGGGGCGTGCAAAATCATTCGGCCCCCTTGCATTAATACTTTGTTGCGCCACCTTTTGCTGCGATTACAGCTGCAAGTCTCTTGGGGTATGTCTCTATCAGTTTTGCACATCTAGAGACTGAAATTCGTGCCCATTCTTCCTTGCAAAACAGCTCAAGCTCTTTGAGGTTGGATGGAGAGCGTTTGTGGACAGCAGTTTTCAGCTCTTTCCACATATTCTCAATTGGATTCAGGTCTGGACTTTGACTTGGCCATTCTAAGACCTGGATATGTTTATTTTTGAACCATTCCATTGTAGATTTTGCTTTATGTTTGGGATCATTGTCTTGTTGGAAGATAAATCTCCGTCCTAGTCTCAGGTCTTTTGCAGACTCCAACAGGTTTTCATCCAGAATGGTCAGGTATTTGGCTCCATCCATCTTCCCATTAATTTTAACCATCTTCCCTGTCCCTGCTAATGAAAAACAGGCCCAAACCATGATTCTGCTACCACCATGTTTGACAGTGGGGATGGTGTGTTCAGGGTGATGAGCTGTGTTGCTTTTATGCCAAACATATCGTTTTGCATTGTTTCCAAAAAGTTTGATTTTGGTTTCATCTGACCAGAGCACCTTCTTCCACATGTTTGGTGTGTCACCCAGGTGGCTTGTGGCAAACTGTAAACGAGACTTTTTATGGATATCTTTGAGAAATGGCTTTCTTCTTGCCACTCTTCCATAAAGGCCAGATTTGTGAAGTGTTCGACTGATTGTTGTCCTATGGACAGACTCTCCCACCTCAGCTGTAGATCTCTGCAGTTCATCCAGAGTGATCATGGGCCTCTTGGCTACATCTCTGATCAGTCTTCTCCTTGTTTGAGATGAAAGTTTAGAGGGGCGGCCGGTTCTTGGTAGATTTGCAGTGGTCTGATACTCCTTCCATTTCAATATGATCGCTTGCACAGTGCTCCTTGGGATGTTTAAAGCTTGGGAAATCTTTTGGAATCCAAATGCGACTTTAAACTTCTCCACAACAGTATCACGGACCTGCCTGGTGTGTTCCTTGGTCTTCATGATGCAGAACCCTGAGACAATCACAGAGCAGGTGCATTTATACGGAGACTTGATTACACACAGGTGGATTCTATTTATCTTAATCAGTCATTTAGGACAACATTGGATCATTCAGAGTGAGTTTTCTGAACTGAAAGTAAATGGGCCGAATTATTTTGCATGCCCCACTTTTCAGTTTTAATATTACAAAAAAAGTTTAAATTTCGTTCCATTTCACAATTGTGACCCACTTGTTGTTGATTCTTCACCAAAAATGTAAAATGTTATATCTTTTTGTTTGAAGCCTGAAATGTGGCATAAGGTTGAAAAGTTCCAGCAATATAGTGCAAAAGTTTTGTGTGCCACAAACTTAAAGGGGTTATTTCATGACTACTGTAAAAAATGAAAAACAGGCATCACATAGTACATGACAATCTCTTTCTAACAAAGCTAGAACCAGCCCTGTACCTCACATGGATTCAGAGATCTCCTCATTCACTGCTCTGCTAGATTTATATCAAGCTGGCAGCTCAAGGGGAGTGTCTTTTCTGCTACAGCTCAGGGGGCATGTCTCAGCTCTCCCTATCACAGCTCGGAAGGCAGTTGAACGATGAAACTGAGCATGTGCAGCCTTCTGAGTGAGCAGGTGAAAGAAATACGAAAAAAAAGTAAAAACAGGTGGTGCTACACAGATACATTTTATTGAATAACTCAGTGGCTATGCTAAATTTTTAATTATATGCAATTACAAAAGTATTCAGATCCAGGTGCTGGTTTGAAAACAGTAGAACAACCCCTTTAAGTTTCTATTTATCAGTGCAAACTTCCAAATGAGGAAAGTGAATTGAATAAATGGCTGGAAGTGTTGGACCTCCTTGAAAGGTACAAAGGCATGAAAATAACTGAATTTTGTCAACCTCTTTTTTCCTACAATACAGCATATGGAATAACCCCCCACCCCACATAGTATATAGTATAACACCCCCATCCCAATATAGTATATAGTATAACATCTGAGAGAATGCCAAGAGTGTGCAAAGCAGTAATCAAAGCAAAAGGTGGCTACTTTGAAGAACCTAGAATATAAGACATATTTTCAGTTGTTTCACACTTTTTTGTTAAGTATATAATTCCACATGTGTTAATGTGTTATTAGTTGCTAGTAGTTAGCAGCTATTCCTGACTGTTATATGTAAGGACCTGTTTTATCTGTCTTAATTATCTGCTTGTTTCTCTTAAATCTTCATTTTCTCTTATCTTGGATGATATTTTGGGGCTTTGAAACCAATTACTCAACTTACAATGGTTTCAACATACAATGGTCGTCCTGGAACCAATTAATATTGTAACTTGAGGGACCACTGTATAGTACTGCAGACAGTTACAACCACTGTTACCTCATTTACCTCACACAATAACCATAATTATAACTTGTAGTTCTCAAATCAGTACACTGCTGTATATATATATATATACTGTATATATATATATATATATATATATATATATATATATATACAGTGGGGAAAAAAGTATTTAGTCAGCCACCAATTGTGCAAGTTCTCCCACTTAAAAAGATGAGAGAGGCCTGTAATTGACGTCGTAAGTAGACCTCAACTATGAGAGACAAAATGAGAAAACAAATCCAGAAAATCACATTGTCTGATTTTTAATCAATCACATTGTCAGAATTTATTTGCAAATTATGGTGGAAAATAAGTATTTGGTCAATAACAAAAGTTCGTCTCAATACTTAGTTATATATCCTTTGTTGGCAATGACAGAGGTCAAATGTTTTCTGTAAGTCTTAACAAGGTTGGCACACAATGTTGCTGGTATGTTGGCCCATTCCTCCATGCAGATCTCCTCTAGAGCAGTGATGTTTTGGGGCTGTCGCTGGGAAACACGGCGTCGGTCCAGTCTAATGGCTAAGGATATGGTCTGTTCTAAAGTGTCAGGGGAGGGGTAGGTCACTAACATGTCTTTCAAGTCCTCCGATAGCATCAATCTAAATTGGCTCTTAAAGGGGTTGTCCGAGTTATGAAAAAAAAAAATATAGCACTGTAAATCTGATGGGCAGCAATATATAACTAAGTTAAGCAAGTTTTAGGCAAAAAAAATCCATATTTCCTCATTTCCCTGGTTCTCTTCTGGTCTTTGTTTACATGCAATAACAACAATCTCAGCCCCTCCCCCTTCTCCCCCCCTCTCTGCAAAGGGAATGAATACAAGTGCTGAGTGACATGTCTGCCTGCTGGAATACTCAGCAGCATGTTGTATGTGTAGGACTACAAGTCCCAGCTGTACAATGACAATGCTGATACACACAGGAAATTCTCCCTACCTGTTCTTGTACAATACAATTCCTCTATAGCTCTTTGCCCAGCATTTGTCTCCTCTCACTGCTGCAGCTACTGTTTCTTGTAAAGCCTTGAGCCCTCAGTGTGTTCTGGCTGAAGGGGTTAATGTTTTATCTGAAGGAAACCAGGGAGAGCAGATAGCAGCCGCAAAGAATGGCAAAGAAAGGGGACGTGGCCAGTGACGTCTCGTGTACAGACTGTTATCTGAACTCTGAGGCTTGTGCACAAAACATCAGAGACCAGGGAGATAAGGTGACATCACAGGTCATGTGACCCTCAGTCAACTCTGAGAAACCAGCAGCTTTAGAAACACAAAGTATATGGGAAAGTTGTTATACCTGACAAGTTAGAAACATATAAAGAACAAAAAAATAACTCGGACAACCCCTTTAAGCGCTGGATCATTTAAGCCAGAGGAAAAGCACCACTTCGAGAATTCGGTGCAATATTCTTCGACTGGACGGTTACCCTGACGGAGAGACCTTAATTGACTCTCAGCCATAGCTGATTTATCAGGTTCATCATACAATAAACCCAATGCCTGAAAAAAATGCTTCCACCGAAGTCAGACAGGGAGAGTCTGGGGGAAGAGAAAAAGCCCACTCTTGCGGGTCTCCTTGCAACAGAGAGATAATGATCCCAACCCTTTGCTGCTCGGAGCCTGAAGACTGTGGGGGTAACCGAAAATAGAGCTCTCTTTAAATGTCAGAAAAAACTTACGTTCCCCAGAAAAATGGTTGCGTAGTTTGACGTGGGGTTCAAGATTTTGTAAGGACGGAGCAGCTACAGGTACAGACTGAAGCTGCTCCTGCAGCCTTTCCGCCAGATCCTGTATCATCTGGGCCATGTTGTGCATCTGGTCGGTCAGAAGCCGCATAGCCTCCATGGTAAAATACGGGCCTGTGATTCTGTCACAATTCAGGGATATGTGCAGCCCTGAGCTCAACCCCACCACTGGCCCTGCCTACTTACACGGCCCGTCCTAGGCAACTGCGTACAACTAGATGGCAGTCCCTAGCCTAGGTACGTGCTGGGGCGTACAGGAAGGGGGAACAATGGGAGAAAACAATAGACAAAAGATCACGATATGAGAGTAATCTCCAAGCCAAGTTCAAACCAGGAAGTCACGTCAAAACCAGGGGAACAAACAGGAGCAAAGTCAAAAACATGAGCCGAGGTCAGAAGCCAAGAGGTAATGAAGTACAAGGGAATGAGACAAGGACGAAGTCAAGTTCAAAAGCCGAAGTCAAAACACACAAGTTGCAGCAGTAATCCAATTGCAGGTAACTAGGCAACTTGTGGCCAGTAGGTTGCCTGTTTAAATAGGCCTCCAGGAATTATTACAGCTGAGTGCTGGCTAACTCTGCCAGCACTCAAAAGGCCAGTCACTTGATGTGCCCAGTGTCATGTGATCTAATTCATAGAATAAATACAACTGAGCGCTGGCTATCAGCGCTCAAAAGGCCCCGCCTGCTCGTTGCCTAGGGGATGAGGAGAATGCCAGCTGTGCTGAGGCTGAGTGTGAGCTGGGTTCTCCCCGCCCCCATTGTCATGGAGACGGCGAGGTACAAGATATAATAGATGCAGTGCGTACAGATATATAGTATATACAGCAGTGTACTGATATGTGAGTTACGAGCTATAATTTATTTCTCATACCTCACATATTATTATACTGCTGTATATACTATATATCTGTACACACTGCATCTATTATACCTCGTAACTCACATATCAGTACACTGCTATATATACTGGCCAGGAATGGGTAGTAGGAGGGGCTATGAATCGAGCAGTGGTTTCTATGTACCCCCCTGGATATATAGTAGCAAGCACAATGTAGTATGTGATCCCTGCCCTCCCCTTAGTTTTGTGTTTTCCTGCCACAGATCATGTCTCGCTCTCATTCTTTGACCCTCTCAGCAAACAGTTAAACAGGGTAAAGGTGCACAGCATGATACAGAGGACAAACTAGACAAAATGGACATTGGTGAAATGTGGCGTGCTCAAAATGAAAATGTGGCAGTCCCTGAACCTAGAATTATGGAAGGGAACTCATATTTCTACACCGTGATAAACACTGCATCATTAAACTGTCTTACCATAGTGAAGAGAGTTTCAACATTTCTCATGAGTCCTGTGTGAAAAGAGCCCTAAAGGGGTTGTACCACCATTAAATGTTATTTTAATATAATTCCACATGAAACACTAGTTGCTTTTGTAATTTACTTTCCGTTCTGGAGTGGCACCTGACGGAATAGGGAAGGGGCACAGAGACTGCTGATGCCCCTTACCCTGAGTTGGTTAATTTAGGCCGGGGGGTTAATGTCATTCCCACCCCCCTTTTTGTTAATGGGTTATAGAGCAAAGGGCAGGAGGGTGGAAAGGGTTTAAGGGGCTTTAGTTAGCCCATGGGTTCCTTGCTATTGGTGGCTTCTCAGCAGGGTGATCTGTAGCCCCTCCCCAGGGCTTTATAAGCTTGGTCGCCTCACCGGCTCCTTCCTCTTGGGATAGGAAGCTGTTGTGAGTACCTTCATCATCCCAGCATGTCCTTAGATGCGGCCATCTGCGCGGCCCTTCGGGAGCGGTATGCACAAGAAGGTGCAGGTTGGCTGTGCTCTTTCTTGGATGGCGTGGCCTCTGCACCTTCTCCCTCTCTCCCCGCTGCAGTGCCGGCTGCAGATCGGGGCGGGCGGGGAGAGGAGAGTTCATCGATGGAGTCCCGGGGCCGGCGGTCCGCGCGGCGTTCCCGCCCCCCTGCTAGATTAGGGCATAGCCCTCCGGCCGGCAGCTGTGGAGCGCGCCCGTCTGGTAGCAAGCAGGCTTCCCCGTTAGCTCCTCCTGTTCCCCTGCAGCAGCTTCCTGGCGCGAATACATCGAGCGTGCAGAGTCAGGCTGCTGCAGGGAGTAGAATGGGGGCCCAGGCTAGCTCTTCTTCCACAGAGGTGCCCCTTACCCCTCCCCCTTCCCAAACTGTGCACACTGGTCTGGAGGGTCTGCAATTGGCTCCCCAGGATGTACCTGGAGCTGACAGGAATGTGGCTGCCATGATGTCCCCTCTGTGATTCCACAGCTTCAGCCTTCCCAGCCCCCCCCTTAATCCCCCTCCCCTTCCGCCTCCGCCCCCTTCAGCTGAGAATGACATGAGGCGCAGACGGCGTACTGCGTCCTCCTCTACGTCATTCCAGGAGACGGTCCCGTCGGCACACCCGCAAACGCCAGTCCCGACGCCTTTCCAGAGACTCCGGGAGAAGTAGGCGTTCCAGGTCCTCCAGATGGCGCTCGCTGTCTTCATCGGATGGTTTGTCCAGCATGTCTGAGGAGCCTGGTGTCCGAAAGAGTAAGAGGCGGATGCCTAGCCATGTTTCCAGGGCGTCTAGCCTGGTTCCAATTCCGGCTTCGTTAGCTGCTTCCATGCCTGGGGTTCAAGTGCATCCGCTTCCTTCTACGTCCGGTGAGTATCAGTACACTGGGGCGTGGGGTGCGGGGAGTAGTGGTCAGGACGTGGTGGCGGCACTGAAGGCGTTGTTAGACAATTTGCAGCCTACCCTGCCGCCATCCGTCACGGATACACCTCCTAAGCTTCCGGTCGTGATGGCAAGTGTCCATAAGGATGCCCTTTTTTGTGGGGTGAGCCCTTTGGGCGCGCATGTCGATGATTCCACAAAAGAGAAAATCTGGTCCAACCAGTATATTGATGTTTGGTCTTTGATTTCGGTGGAACAGCACACCGTTGACAAGGAACGGCGCTTCCCTTCGGATAAGCCTTACGACCGCAGGCCTAAGGTGGCTAAGACCATGAATAATTGGTTGCAGGCTCAGTTCTTGGTTGTATTATGGGGCAACGCCACCCTGAACGCTACTCGGAGCGCTTTATATATCAAGATATTATTTACAGTGCTTACAAGGCTCATGGCGGCAGTGCATGGTGGCGTTATGATGAAGATTTTCTGAGGCGTCTGGTTTTGCAGCCGGACATCGGGTGGGGGGTAAAGGCCACCGATGTGTGGTTACGTCTCATGACGGCTCCTCGTCCCATGCCCTTTCCTGCCCCGGCCGCCGGTTGTGGAGCTGCCCCTGTGCAGGGATCGGTAGCCGTCAGACAGCCAGGAGCATGCTGGCTCTTCAATGAGGGCTATTGTAAGTTCGCTGCACTCTGCAAATACAAGCATGAGTGCTCCATCTGTGGGGGTCCTCATACAGCGAACCGTTGCTCCCGAGTAAGTCCTCAAAGACACCAGGTACGGGTGACCCCAAAGACACCGGTGAGCGTGGCCGAGATGGGGCCGTGGCTAGCCCGGTACCCCAATAAGGCGGCTGCAGGGCAGTTACGTTTTGGCTTTTCGTTCGGGTTTTTCATTCCGTTTGTGTTGAGCCGCCGCCCTTTTTTCGCGTCTAACCTGAAGTCTGCAAGGGAGCACCCGGAGGTTCTCAGGGACAAGATAGCGAAAGAGGTGTTGTTGGGGAGGATTATGGGTCCGTTTAGCACCATCCCTTTTACGAATTTGCGGGTTTCCCCGTTGGGTGTTGTGCCAAAGAAGGAGCATGGTAAGTTTCGGTTAATTCATCACCTTTCACATGCCAAGGGTGCTTCAGTCAACAATGGTATTTCTGAGGAGGATGCCTCGGTTTCTTATGTCTCTTTTGACCAGGCTGTAAAGTTGGTCAGGGAGGCTGGCCGGGGTGCTTCGCTGACTAAGTCGGATATTGAGTCCACTTTTCGCCTCCTCCCGGTGCATCCTGACTGTTATCATATTTTGGGCTGTTGTGTGGATGATTGTTTCTACTATGATACTTGTCTCCCGATGGGGTGTTCGATATCCTGCCGCTATTTTGAACTTTTTAGCTCATTCTTGGAATGGGTAGTTAAGTATGAGACTGGCGCCAGCTCTATCATCCATTATTTGGATGACTTTTTGTTTGTGGATGGGTTGGACGGCGGTTGCAGGGCTTTGCTAGATACATTTTTGGAATTCATGGCCCGGTTCGGAGTTCCCGTTTCTAAAGAGAAGACCGAGGGCCCGGTTACATGTTTGTCATTTTTGGGAATAGAGATAGACACGGTCGCCATGGTTTTTCGGTTACCGTTGGATAAGCTGCTTAGGCTGTCGCAGATTATCGACGTTTTTTTGGTTGTCAGGAAGGCCACGCTGTTGCAGTTCCAATCCCTGTTATGCCTTCTGTGTTTTGCCTGGCGAGTAATGCCGATGGGCAGAGTTTTTTCACGTCGAGTTTCTCTGGCCACGAGCGGGGCTAAGTCCCCTCGTCATCGTATTCGGGTCACGAGGTCATTAAAATCGGATTTAATGGTGTGGAAATCGTTTTTCCATTCGTACAATGGCCACACGTGTTATATGGCTGGCGAGCGTTCCAACGCAGAATTGGAGTTATTCTCAGATGCGACTGGTGCGGTGGGTTTCAGGGTTATTTTTGGTCCGCATTGGTGTTCTTCCTCTTGGCCTTCTTCTTGGCCCGGTTTAGGTCTCTGTAGGAATTTTACTTTGTTAGAACTCTTTCCAATTATTGTTGCCGTGGAAATTTGGGGTCCCAGCTTGGCCAACAGCCACGTGTGTTTTTGGACCGATAATTTGGCGGTGGTACATTGTATTAACAGTCTTTCTTCCTCTTCCCCCCCTGTGCTGGCGCTATTGAGGCATTTGGTGTTGCGATGTCTAGAGCATAATGTCCTATTTCGGGCTCGGCATGTGCCGGGAGTAGAGAACAAGATTTCTGATGCATTGTCCCGTTTTCGTTGGCAGGAGTTTTGATGCCTTCATCCGGGGGTGGACCCAGTTGGTCGGGAGTGCCCGGAGTACCTGTGGCAGTTGGTGGATCCCAGTTGATGTCGCTCATAAGTGCTTCCGTCGCTCCAGCTACGTGGAGATCACACGGTAATGCTTGGGCTGAGTGGCTGGAGATGGTGGGCAATCGGGAGGTTTCGCAGCATTGTGGTCAGCGTCTGGAAGTCACGGTGGAGTATCTCCTTATGTTACGGTCTAAAGGGGTTTCTGCTAATGTTGCGCAGCGACGGCTGTCAGGTATCGCTTTTCATTTTATGTTATGCGGATGGGAGGATGTTACTAAAAGTTTCCTCATCCGCCAGGCGTTGAAGGGTTGGCGGAAGGAAAGGGTGTTTGTTGATGGCAGACGTCCAATATCCTTTCAGTTGTTGGGTGACCTCATAGCGGCTTGCCCTCACGTGTGTAAGTCCCGTTACGAAGGGGCTCTTTTTGCTGCTAGTTTTAGCCTTGCGTTTTTTGGCACGTTGCGCATCGGCGAGCTCCTCCCTCGGGTGTGCGTCCTGGCAGTTTGCTTCTTTCGGACGTTTGTTTGGCCAATGATTCCCTTCGCATCCGGGTGCGTCGGTCAAAAACCGATCAGTTGCCACTTTACAAATCACTAGTCAGACCACATATGGAGTACTGTGTACAGTTCTGGGCTCCTGTGAACAAGGCAGACATAGCAGAGCTGGAGAGGGTTCAGAGGAGGGCAACTAAAGTAATAACTGGAATGGGTGGACTACAGTACCCAGAAAGATTATCAAAATTAGGGTTATTCACTTTAGAAAAAAGACGACTGAGGGGAGATCTAATAACTATGTATAAATATATCAGAGGTCAGTACAGAGATCTCTCCCATCATCTATTTATCCCGAGGACTGTGACGAGGGGACATCCTCTGCGTCTGGAGGAAAGAAGGTTTGTACATAAACATAGTAGAGGATTCTTTACGGTAAGAGCAGTGAGACTATGGAACTCTCTGCCTGAGGAGGTGGTGATGGTAAGTTCACTAAGAGAGTTCAAGAAGGGCCTGGATGTATTTCTGGAGGGTAATAATATTACAGGTTATAGTTACTAGAGATGGGTCGTTGATCCAGGGAGTTATTCTGATTGCCTGACTGGAGTCGGGAAGGAATTTTTCCCCCTAAAGTGAGGAAAATTGGCTTCTACCTCACAGGGTTTTTTTGCCTTCCCCTGGATCAACTTGTAGGAAAACAGGCTGAACTGGATGGACAGATGTCTTTTTTCGGCCTTACAAACTATGTTACTATGTTACTATGTAGTATGGGAGGGGTGCTTGGATACCCCTCCACCCGGTTCAAGGACCGGTTTGTCCGGTTCGTTTAGTTACCGCTAAACCGCAAGATGGTTCCCCGCTGACAAAATACCAATTTACAGCAGTTTTTCGCTCTTGTTTGACGCGTGCGGGTGTTGACCCCCGTGAGTTCGGGACGCATTCATTCAGGATAGGCGCGGCTACGGAAGCGGCTAGGGCGGGCCTTCCCGATGAGGAGGTCATGCGGATTGGGAGGTGGCGATGTAACTGTTTTGCTCGATATGTTAGACCTGATTTGCTCACTTGAAGGTTATATATTAAAACAAAAAAAAAAAAACACACAACTTTCTTATTATGGTGTTGGTTTTGTTTTCTCCTAGGTTCCGTCCTTCCTACGGTTTGGTTAATCGGGCACTCCTATGTGTTCTGGGCGGCTCAGAGGGCCGAGCGCCGCCCAAGCGGGCAGTCGCTGGGTTTCGGCACCGTAAATGTCTTCTGGCGGGGTATAAGAGGTTTAAGATGGTCTCAATTGCTGCCAGAGGTGGTGGACATTAGTCGTCACTCTTCTGGCCCGGTTATATTGGTCATTCATGCAGGGGGTAACGACCTCTGCTCATTAAGGTTGGCGGAGTTGTTGACGTTGATGCGTTCGGACATGGAGCGCTTTCCCGCCTTTTTCTCTGACCTAGTGTTGGTATGGTCAGAAATAGTTCCGAGGGTGGTATGGTTGGGGGCTAGGGACCCGGAGGCAGTTGAAAAATGCAGGAGGACAGTTAATGCGCGTATATCACGCTTTGTCCGCTCCCGGGGAGGTGTTGTAATTAGGCATCGTCAATTGGAAGGCGATAATCGATATCTAATGAGACCGGACGGGGTGCATTTGACGGACATCGGGCTTGATATCTTTTTATCGGGTATTCAGGATGGCATCGAGCAAGCCCTGTTTTTGTTGGGTGGTGGTCGGAGCCCCGTTTAGGTTTCGAGTCTCCTTCGTGACGGCAGTGAACAAAATCCGGAGGTGAAGACGGATGGCTGACTTGCCCGCTGGGAGTCCAGCGGTTGGCATACCGCGCCGTCAAGGCTGTTTATTGGATGTTATTGTAAACTAAGGTTTTGCCGCATTAATGTTATCTGCTGTGGCCAATCACCACCCAGCAATAAAAGAGTTGAGACAAATCCAAGGTGTCCTGTGGTTATTGTTAAGATTGTTTTGGGTAGGGGTGGGAGACAAAGAAAGGGTTCCGGCCATTTCCTCCTATCAGCAGTCTGGAGTGGCACCTGACGGAATAGGGAAGGGGCACAGAGACTGCTGATGCCCCTTACCCTGAGTTGGTTAATTTAGGCCGGGGGGTTAATGTCATTCCCACCCCCCTTTTTGTTAATGGGCTATAGAGCAAAGGGCAGGAGGGTGGAAAGGGTTAAAGGGGCTTTAGTTAGTCCATGGGTTCCTTGCTATTGGTGGCTTCTCAGCAGGGTGATCTGTAGCCCCTCCCCAGGGCTTTATAAGCTTGGTCCCCTCCCCAGCTCCTTCCTCTTGGGATAGGAAGCTGTTGCCTGCCCTCCCTCCCTTAAATGCGGAATTTGTTCTTTGAGGAGCTGTTGTGCTACTAGTGTTTCCTGATTTGTTTTTCTATTCTAGTGACATGGAGTTAAGTTGTTGCAAGTCACAGCAGGCGGCAGTGAACAAAATCCGGAGGTGAAGACGGATGTCTGACTTGCCCGCTGGGAGTCTAGCGGTTGGCATACCGCGCCGTCAAGGCTGTTTATTGGGTGTTATTGTTATCTGCTGTGGCCGATCACCACCCAGCAATAAAAGAGTTGAGACAAATCCAAGGTGTCCTGTGGTTATTGTTAAGATTGTTTTGGGTAGGGGTGGGGTGGGAGACAAAGAAAGGGTTCCGGCCATTTCCGCCTATCAGCAGTCTCCACCTGTGAGATACTCTCTTTATTTCATTATAATGGCAAACTCTGGTGTTTAATCTGTAAAGTAATGTGCAAGTCCACCTATGGAGGTGGTTGCACATGCTCCATCCTTCAGCTGCCACCAGCCCTATCTACTGTTAGAAGTTGTAACAGTTACAGGGAGAGAGTAGCAGAAAATACATGTCCATTGATAAAGGACACACCCCCTGAGCTGCAGCAGAAAGGATATACCCCTGAGCTGTGATAGGGAGAGCACCACAGCAGAAACGAGACACCCCTAATAAAGAACATGCTCCCTGAGCTATAACAGAAAGGCTCTGATAGGTAGAAAGTTGCAACGGAAAGAAGATGCTCCCTGTGAAAGCACACGCCTGCATAAATAGAATCTAGCAGAGCAATTGGAGCAATGAATGGCTGGTTCTAGCTCTGTTACAAAGAGTTTACCATGTACTACATGATGTCTGAGTTTCTTTTTTCACATCAATTATGGCATAACCTTTTAAAGTGAGAGCACTGAGACATAACTACCAAGTGTCCCTCTTTTGGACGGACAGTCCCTCTTTTTGACCCAAGTCCCCCTGTCCCTCTTTGATCCTTAAATGTCCCTCTTTTTGACCTGGAGAATTGATGCATAAATGTGCATTAAAATTTACTAAATTGCTCCTTACTAAAGTGTCTGTACAGTTTCTTTCTACCTATAAATTAGACCAGAACTTAATTATTTGATCTGGACCTTAAAATTTCTATAATCTGATGATTTATGTGCTAATATTTATATGGACACTGAAACGCAAGTAGAAAATAGCCGCAGGGGCTCTAGTAATTATGGTTTGGGCAAAGTTAGAGGTGTGGCATAGTATGAAAAAAATTGCCGTAATGCGCGCCACACACATTGTCCCTCTTTGCAATTTTTAAAAGTTGGGAGGTATGCTGAGAAAATAAGTGAGAAAGTTCTGAATAAGTCAGAGTTCTGGGATGCTTATAGGTTTTCAGTTTGGGGCCCTAAGGATTGGTCATTCTGAACATTAAAGAGGTTTTTGGTCCCAAAAGCAAAATTCTTTTTATGTGCTCCCCTCACCATCATATATATGCCACCAATGCCTGTTTTTCATGTCTGTTCTGTCTTTCCCCCTGTCTGGGCATCAGACTATTCTGGCAGGTCTGTTTACATTCAATGATTCCTGTTTTCTTCACTACCAAGCTTTATTTATAAACAAGCTGGCTGCTCTGCAGAGTGATATGTCTAAGGTTGGCCCCACCCCAGCACTGTTTAGTCTGCAGGAGCTACTCCCACTACACCTCCTGTGGCCATGTTACTATACCCATATAAGAATCCTGGATAATCCACAAGCTCTTCCGTCTCCATTTATCTAGGAGTGCAATAACTAGCAAGCACATCAAAACATATCTGTATCCAATCCTATCATCTATAATACAGCCTGCTGTGGCTATAACATTGCCTGTTGTGTGTGATACTGCATGCTGAGCTGAGTATCTAATCCCATCTTGTAATATACTGTCTGGTATAGTGTGTATCTAAGGCTACTTTCACATTAGCATTTTTAAATTCCGGTATTGAGTTCCATCATAGGGGCTCAATACCGGAATAAAACGCTTCAGTTTTGTCCCCATTCATTGTCAATGGGGACAAAACTGAACTGAAGACAACGGAATGCTCCTAAAAGCATTCCGTTCCGTCTTCAGACCGGAGAGCAAACCGCAGCATGCTGCGGTTTTCTCTCCGGTCCAGGCATCCGCAGCAAGACGGATCCGTCATGACCCCCAATGAAAGTCAATGGGGATGGATCCGTTTGGTGTGACACCATGGTAAACGGATCCGTTCTCCATTGACTTTCAATGGAGTTCATGACGGATCCGTCACCTACACATACATACTGTACTGTGTTTGTGTATGTGTGCGTGTGTGCGTGTGTGACACTGTGTGACATGTGTGGGGCCGGAGCGCGGTTCCGGCCCCACACATGTCCTTGCGGCAGTCCGGATCCGGCGGCACCCTTCACCTGCCGGATCCGGGCTGCCGCTACTGTGAAAGTAGCCTAAGCCTACCATGTATGATACTGTTTGGTGTGTTGTGTATCTAAGCTTGTCATGTCAGATACTGTCTGCTGTGCTTCTGTGTGTAAATCTATCATGTGCAACACAGTCTAGTGATCCTTTATCAAATATTTTTGTGTTTGATACTGCCTGCTGAGCTGTGTATCTAAGATCTCATGCACATATCCTTATCGATTTTGCGGTCTGCAAATTGCAGATCTGCAAAATAAAGATACCGCCTGTGTGTGATCCACATTTTTTGCGGACCTATTGACTTCAATGGGATTGCAGTCCGGATTTTGCAGACCAGAATATGACATGTTCTATCTTTTGCGAAACACATGGATTCGGAAAACACATGCATCTCCTGATACAGTCAATTTCTTATCTGATCGCAGGACTATATTTTGGAGTGCTAGTCACACATCGCAGTGCTGGGTTGGGTAGGAGGAGCATACAGGCCTGGGAATCAGCATGGTGCTCCTCTTACACAGTCCAGCAAGCGCAATGTGTCACTGACCACATTCTGCCTGCTGGGGAGTGCAGGATGTGTTTCGATCCTAGGGGGGAATGCTAACTACTAAAGGGGACACAACATGGTCATAACTTTAGAAGGGGGGCACAATGTGGGCATTACGACTGAAAGGGGGGGGAAATGTGGACATAAACTACTGAAAATGTGGACTATTACCCATGCTTGTTATTTTCAAAAGTTAAGAGATAATATAATTTTATATACCCGTGTTTTTTATGTAAACTTTTCTTTTTTACCTCTATTTATCATTTTCATCTTTTATATTTTTAAAATAACAAAAAAAGGAAAAGGGCCTGAAGCAAAATCTGGGCAGCCTGTATGGTTAGTACCTAGCAGCACCCTGTTGGCAAGAATCACAGCTTGTAAACACTTTTTGTAGCCAGCTAAAAGTCTTTCAGTTCTCATTTGAGGGATTTTCACCCATTCTTCCTTGCAAAAGTTCACCAGTTCTGTGAGATTCCTGGGTCATCTTGCATGCACTGCACTTTTGAGGTCTATCCTCTACAGATGGATCTGGATAGACTGGAGGCTTGGGCGGAAAAGTGGCAGATAAGATTTAACACTGACAAATGTAATGTTCTGCACATGGGAAAGAATAATGCATGGGAAATGAATAATTACATACTAAATGGTAAAACACTGGGTAACACCGACATGGAAAAGGACCTAGGAATTTTAGTAACCGCAAACTAAGCTGCAGAAACCAGTGTCAGGCAGCTGCTGCCAAGGCCAATAAGATATTGGATTGCATCAAAAGGGGCACAGATTCACGTGATGACAACACAGTGCTGCCACTTAACAAATCACTAGTCAGACCACACATGGAGTACTGTGTAGAGTTCTGTGCAGAGCTCGAGAGGGTTCAGAGGAGGGCAACTAAAGTAATAACTGGAATGGGTGGACTAATTTTCCCAGAAAGATTATCAAAATTATTTAGTTATTCAGTTTAGAAAAAAGACGACTAAGGGGAGATCTAATAACTATGTATAAATATATCAGGGGTCAGTACAGAGATCTCTCCCATCATTTATATATCCCCAGGACTGTGACTTTGATGAGGGGACATCCTCTGTGTCTAGAAGAAAGAAGGTTTGTACACAAACATAGAAGCGGATTCTTTACGGTAAGAGCAATGAGCCACCACCTTGCGGGGCTCCGTTCTCAATATAGGTGCAGGGACCCGCACCTATAAGACAATGGGGGCATATCCTAGCGATATGCCCCCATTGTCTATGATGAGACAACCCCTTTAATGGTTGGAGGGGTGTTCTTTTCATGAAATATTCTGTTCTTTTTTCTCCAAACATACCTTTGCTCATTGGGACCAGAGAGTATTATTTCAGCTTTATCTGTCCACAGGACTTGTTTCCAAAATGCATCCGGCTTGTTTAGATGTTCTTTTGCAAACTTCTGATGCTACATTTTGTGGTGAGGATGCAGGAGAGGTTTTTTTCTGATGACTATTCCATGAAGGTCATATTTGTGCAGGTGTCGCTGAACAGTAGAACAATGTACCACAACTCTAGAGTCTGCTAAATCTTCCTGAAGGTCTTTTGCAGTCAAGAGGTGGCTATGATTTGCCTTTCTAGCAATCTAGCAACAGTATGAGCCACAGCACTCCCATAACTGTGACAGCCACAGCCTCCACATAACAGTAATATCCACAGTGCCACATTCGTCAAATTTCAGATGTGTTTTGATCAAAATGTATTGGCTAAGATTCTCAGATTTTATCAATAGAGTGAGGGCTTAGTCCATATGTTGTTTGCATCTATTGTTATAGTGCTTTTTTTTCCGTGAATTTCTAAATGTAGCCTTGCACGTCAGCACATTTTATTATCATGTTCATTGTTCAGGATGTTTTTGTATCTTTTTTTCCGTAAATAAAACATAGAAGCTTCATGTAGATATTGTCATTGATCAGTTTCAAACCTTGGACCCTAGCACTGGAAGAACATGAACTAGTAAGATTGCATGAAAGCCTGAATTTCATTACACCATAAACCTTAAATAATTCAAATACAAAATCGACTTTCTAGATACCACATTAAAAAGTCCATCATCTACTGATAGTTCATCAGATATAATCACATCTGATCCAGCCCATTAGATAGGGATGAACACTCAAACCACAGTACAGGTTCTGAGGAAATCTGCAAAGAATGACACTGTGTCCTACACAAAAATGACCATCGGAAAACAATATTCTCATCCCATCCCTTGCTATTTTACCAACAATCTCCAAATCTGAGGAATATTTCTGAATATTTTTGTTAGCTATTTTATCCATACTTAGAGTTAGCAGTGATGTTACATAGGACTGCGGGTGACATCCACTGTGTTATCTGTAGTCAGAGACAGGGTTGCCAACTGTCCATAAATTTCTGGACTTTTTCCCATGCCCGTGAAAAAAATAGATGTGTCCGCAATTTAATTTAACAGCTCCCAGTAAATGCTGGTAATGAGTTCTGATCAGTATATTGAGTTATAGACATGTATATCTTATAATATTTATCATTCATTATGGTTTTCAAATTTGTCCGTAAAAAATTTGGGCTCTCTGTGATTTTGGGATAAATTGTCTGGAATAAAAAAAAATTTCTGGTTGGCAGTCCTGCTCAGATAGTTATTACTGTGTTTTTTGTAGTGTACATAGGACTGCAGGTAACATAAACTGCATTATGTGAGTTATGAAAGTGCAAAACAGGAACAATTTCACTTGATCTATATACAGTTCTCTAAACACGCCACTACAATTACCATCACATAGTATTTGATGATACAGCACCAATTAATATGTGATCCCTATACAATCCACCACCACCCCCCTTTGGTGTTTTCCTGCCTCAGGTCATATTTCGCCATTATGCTGTGACCCTCTCAGCAAACAGCTAAACAGGGTAAAGGTGAACAGTATGATACAGAGGGCAAACTAGATAAAAGGTAGAGATATCATTTGAATGTCACAGATTAGTGAAATGTGACCGAATGTGGAATTTTGGAAGAGAACTCATAAAATACTTCTACATCATGATAAACACTGCATCATTAATGCTGTGACCCAAAATGAGGAGTCAATGAGGATCCCCCGAGTGTCTGAACACCTCTAATGGCTGTCGCTGTTAGGGCTCATGCACACGGCCGGTGGCGGCCCATGCCCATATTGTGGCCCGCATACGCCAGGTCCGCAATACACAGGCACCAGCCGTGCGCAGCCCGCATCGCGGACCCACTCACTTCAATGGGTCCACAATCCGGGAGATGCGGAGGCACGGATCAGAACACCACGGAAGCACTACGGTGTGCTTCTGTGGTGTTTCTGGCCGTGCCCCTGCATCGCAAAAAAGTAGTGCATGCACTACTTTTTTGCGATGCGGACCCTCGGATGCGGATCGCGGACCCCAGTCAAATGAATGGGTCCGCGATCCGCATGTGGCGGCCCCAATGTCAGTGCCCGTGCGTTGTGGACCGCAAATTACGGTCCACAGCACGGGCACTGACTGCACACGCTCGTGTGTGGTAGAACTGATTTTCTAGTACAGATCATTAATGTGATCTCAGGTCATGGGTAAGGCTACTTTCACACTTGCGTTGTTAATTCAGGTACTGAGATCCGGCAGAGGATCTCTATACCTGAATTAAACTGATCCGTTTTGATTTTGCAGACCAGAGATAATGTCACTGCTCATTTTAGACATTAGACTGTGTATTTAGGGGGTTTTAACAGTCAGAACGGACCTTCCTCCCCCACACCTCCTAGATGTAATGTCTGTATAGGTGTCCTACCAATCCTGCACGTTTCTGGACACTAGTACAGCAAATATTCTGTAGAGTCTGTCTTTAGGTCAAAGTTTTGTAACAATATTTGAGAGAACTGTGAGACAATAAGGGCCCTTTTATACGGGCACAGGGCAGTTATTAGGAACCAATTATTTAGGCTACTTTCACACCTACACTTTCCCATTCCGCTAATGAGATCCGTCATAGGATCTTAATAGCGAGGGAAAACGCTTCCATTTGGTCCCCATTCATTGTCAATGGGGACAAAACTGAAATGAACGAAACGGAGTGTACCAGAATGCATTCCATTCTGTTGAGTTGCGTCCCTATCGCGGACAGAATAATGATGCAAGCAACGTTTTTTTTGTCCGTGATGTGGTGTGGAGCAAGACAGATCTGTAATGACTCACAATGTAAGACAATGGTGCCGGAGATCTAGAGATCTGCTTTGGTGAGCTCTGCCAAGTAGGCCCAGAGAGAAGGCTTATCCTTCCTGAGAGTGGAAAACTGCCAGAAAACAACCTTACTAAGGATTACCCATGAGAGAGGAAAGCATTGAATATTTACAGAAAGTTGAGAACCATTTTAAAAGCTGTGCTTGGACAGACAGTGAGGTAAATGCACGTTTATTTCAATACACTTTATTGCTTGTGGTAAGGGTTGTTTGCTTCTGGTGCCCACCACACTTCTGAAAAGGACTGGTCATCTGGGTCTAAGGACTGCACCCCTCAGACTGAGAACTGCAAAAAGTATATTGAGAGTGATTGCACACTTTGGTTAATTTGGAACAATTTCGTAGTGAACCTAAAGAGAGACTCAGGAGGACTACCATTATTGCCACCTCCTATATACAGTCTTTGGGAAAAGTCTAATCTGTGTAGTACCTGAGAACTGCGCCTGGTGTTTGCATTTATACTTTGTCTCCCATTGTCTGCTCTGTAAAGAGAGAGACTTTATTTATTCTAACCCCACAGGCCTGGTCATTGACTTCACCACTCATCAGCCGGCCCTTTATGTTTGCTCTCCAGCCTTGCACCATGCTACTCATTCACCTAACATCAAGGGCATACCAGCCACGACCAGATAGGAGTCCCCAAAAAGTCCAGGGTGTGCTCTCCAATCACTGCAAATGCGGCCCAGTGAGTGCTAGAGGATGAGGGATTAGCTATCATGACAACTACAAACACCCTTGTTGCCACTACCAACACTCCCATCCTCTCCAGTTCCTGCCACCATGCATCCTCTGTGACAGAACAATCTTTACTAAGCCTTTGTAAGAACATTCATTCCTGATAAGTACCCCTATTATCAGCCTGTTTGAGAAGGACCCTGAAGGAGTTGCGCCACAAGTAAATGTTATTTTAATAAAAACTAGTCACTTTTGTAATTTACTTTGTTACAATAATGCTCCAGTTGTGACAAATTCTCTTTACATCATCATAATAGTGCACTCTGGTGTTTAATCTGTGAGGTAGTTACATATGCTCAGTTCCATTCTTCAACTAACCACCAGCCATAGCTACTGTTCTAAGTTGTGACAGTTATAGGGAAAGCCCAGCAGAAAGGACACACCCGTTGAGCTGCCTGCCTAAACAGAATCTAGCAGAGCTATTGGAGCAAGGAATGAGGATCTGTGTGAGGTACAGGGCTGGTTCTAGATTTGTTAGAAAGGTATTGTCATGGACTATATGATTTTCATTTTTTAAATCAGTCATTACATAACCCCTTTAAAGTGCACCAATAAATAATTCTGAATAAGTCAGTTCCAGGATGCTTATGGGTTTTCAGTTTGTGACACTCAGAATTTGTCTTTCTGAACATTAACATTCGCAGTGTTTGCTGCTGGCATAAGGAGGTCGGAGGTCAGCACGTGGCGCTGCGTTTACTGAACTGACAGATCAATACAAATCACTTTAATGTTCCCTGGAAGTGGAGATTAAGGGGGGAAGGTTTATACCAGGTAAGAGGTTGCTCGCAATTCTATAAAGAAGTAAGATCCTTGATTAGCTCATCACCCCCTACTTCTGCAGTACCATAGTAGGACTACTGCAAAGGGTTAATTATTGACAAAGAGTTAAAGGGATTATCCAAGACCTAAAATGACATCCTGTATGACATCCAACCTCAAGGCAAAAGTAAAAAGTTTATTTTACATCTTAAACTGCCTCATTATTGCTACCAAGGGTGTGTCTACCGTAAGACACTGGCGTCACGAATAACCAGGACCCAGCCGTCCGACACGGTCAAAATTACCACCAAGGGCACCTTATCTGACCATCCGGTGGAGTCCTGCGGACGGAGTGTGCTCCGAGGGAAGTTGTGTCCACCCTCTACGCAACTGCACGCCGGTCCAGGTGCAGGCAGCAGAACCGTGAGTAAAAACCATCGGCAACACCACACTGTGACATATCCCTTTAGTTTACGTGTTCCCCCCCTGCGGTACCGGCTCGCTGCACAAGCTTTGCCCAAATTCAGAGAACCACTGTCTCTGAGACATCATCTGCAAAGAAAGCAACTTTATTACCAGAGGACCCCAGACATCTTAGAAGGTCCAGAACCATCTAGATTGTGCAAGCTTCAGACAGAAAAGCAGTCGCTCGTTTATGGCAGAAAGGCTATGCTGCTGTGGAAAGGATTATTGCCTCCAGCACCTACCACACTTCAACACTGACTGGGCATCCGTAACTAAAGTTTCTGCACCCCTCAGGCCAGAAACTGCAGAAGAAGTTAATAAGCACAGTATAGTATGCCTGGTTGTCTTGGGAAGATATTAACCCCTTAGGCCACCAGGACATACCTGTACGTCATATACTGCACTGCATTAAGCCTCCATGATGTACAGGCTCGTCATGGCTGCAAACTGTCACCATGTCTACAGACATGGTGACAGTGCTGAGATCCTAGCTGTTACACACAGCCAGGGATTTCAGCTAACTAGACTGGGACCAATGTACAGCCGGCTGAAAGGTTCTGATCGCCACAATTCATAACTCTTGATCAGATCCTTGTTAAATGTATATATGATCCCCCCCCCCCTGTAGCTCCCCATGTGCCCGATCGTGCCCCCAGTAAATTTCAGACGGGCCGCTCACCAGCTTGGTTGTGTGATCATTGACAAAGCACCACTAGCAGTTTATAGTCTGTCAACCTCAGCTCAATCGCATTAAGTTATTCAGGTATTATTTTTAACTTTCCACTAGTGTATATAAATACAGTCCTTATTTCACATATAGAGATACCTGTCTATGAATCTAAGCATAATAAAATTGTGGCAAGTATGTCAGCAAGAAGTGGGGAGCCTCGAGGGAGTGTGACTGCAGGATCTGACTACACATGGTTTATTTGTCTATCTATAACCTTGGAGACACATAGGTCTGCACAGGAGCTGTATGCAGAAAATGGGAGAACATTTAAAATGAATATGATTTATAGCCCTGCTCCATGTTCTATTCTAGACGCATCGGGTCAATATAAAGCTTCACTGCATGGCCCAGATGTTTCATTATATAACATAGTAACATACTTTATAAGGCCGAAAAAAGACATCTGTCCACCCAGTTCAGCCTGTTATCCTGCAAGATGATCCAGAGGAAGGCAAAAAAAAACCCTGTGAGGTAGAAGCCAATTTTTCCCACTTTAGGGGGGAAAAATTCCAGACTCCAATCAGGCAATCAGAATAACTCCCTGGATCAACAACCCATCTATAGTAACTATAACCTGTAATATTATACACTCCAGAAATACATCCAGGTGCCTCTTGAACTCTTTTAGTGAACTTACCATCACCACCTCCTCAGGCAGAGAGTTCCATAGTCTTACTGCTCTTACCATAAAGAATCCTCTTCTTTGTTTGTGTACAAACCTTCTTTCCTCCAGACACAGAAGACGTCCCCTAGTCACAGTCCTGGGGATAAATAGATCATGGGAGAGATCTCTGTACTGACCCCTGATATATTTATACATAGTTATTACATCTCCCCTCAGTCGTCTTTTTTCTAAAGTGAATAACCCTAATTTTGATAATCTTTCAGGGTACTGTAGTCCACCCCAGGGGTGGGATTCAAATTTTTAAGAACAGGTTCCCTACTAAACGGCAGACACGCGGCATCACGACACGTGTTTACATATACATACACCATATATACAGATACCACAAAACTTCTAAAAAACTTCTAAAAAACGTCTAAGGAGCTAAACTACCAGCATTTCGAGTTTTTGTAAAGCACTGGCCCACACCTCTAACTCCACCCAATGTCTATCTGTACATGTTCCAACCCTGCCTAGTCTCCATTGTGCCCCCCACACAGTAGTTATGCCAGATTTGGGATGGTTGGGAGGTATGCATACATAAACAGACTATATAGACACTACACTCACATAATCACATATACAATATACACCATACAGTATATCAATTACACCTAGGCTACACTTACAGTAGATTTACCTGCTCCATATACATTTTATACACATTTGTAACTAGCACTACAGACATATTTGCATACACATTATATTCAGTGCTATCCAGCATACATCTCCACATACCTCTTACATCTACAGTGACTTCTCTGATGAAGACGTTCTCTTTTCTCATCTTCTCCTTTCAGACCAGGCGCCATGATGATTTTTCACCCATCTCTCGTCTCTGCAGTTTGACGAAAAGACATCTTAGGTTCCTACTTTTCCATCATCTTGCCACCTTAAATACTTAAAATGAGCACCAGTACAAAGAATGTCCCTTATAATGTGTGCCAGTACAAAAAAATCCCCCTTAGTGCCCCTCAGACCTCAGATCAGCCCATTGTGCCCCCATTAGACCTCAGATCAGCCTACTGTGCCCCCATCAGACCTCAGATCAGCCCACTGTGCCCCAATTAGACCTCAGATCAGCCAATTGTGCCCCATTAGACCTCAGATCAGCCCATTGTGCCCCATTAAACCTTTGATCAGCCCACTGTGCCCCCATTAGACCTCAGATCAGCCCATTGTGCCCCCATTAAACCTCAGATCAGCCCACTGTGCCCCCATCAGACCTCAGATCAGCCCACTTTTCCCCTATCAGACCTCAGATCAGCCCATTGTGCCCCCATTAGACCTCAGATCAGCCCATTGTGCCCCCATTAGACCTCAGATCAGCCCATTGTGCCCCCATTAAACCTTTGATCAGCCCACTGTGCCCCCATTAGACCTCAGATCAGCCCATTGTGCCCCCATTAAACCTCAGATCAGCCCACTGTGCCCCCATCAGACCTCAGATCAGCCCACTTTTCCCCTATTAGACCTCAGATCAGCCCATTGTGCCCCCATTAGACCTCAGATCAGCCCATTGTGCCCCTATTAGACCTCAGATCAGCCCACTGTGCCCACATCAGACCTCAGATCAGCCCACTGTGCCCCCATCAGAGCTCAGATCAGCCCACTGTGCCCCCATCAGACCTTAGACCAGCCCATTGTGCCCCATCAGACCTCAGATCAGTCCACTGTGCCCCCATCAGATCTCAGATCAGCCCACTGTGCCCCCATTAGACCTCAGATCAGCCCACTGTGCCCCCATCAGACCTCAGATCAGCCCACTGTGCCCCCATCAGACCTCAGATCAGCCCACTGTGCCCCCATCAGACCTCAGATCAGCCCATTGTGCCTTCATTAGACCTCAGATCAGCCCACTGTGCCCCCATCAGACCTCAGATCAGCCCACTGTGCCCCCATCAGACCTCATATCAGCCCGCAGTGCCCCCATTAGACCTCAGATCAGACCATTGTACCCCCATCAGACCTCAGATCAGCCCACTGTGCCCCCATCAGACCTCAGATTAGCCCACTGTGCCCCCATCAGACCTCAGATCAGACCACTGTGCCCCCATCAGACCTCAGATCAGCCCACTGTGCCCCCATCAGACCTCAGATCAGACCACTGTGCCCTCATCAGACCTCAGATCATCCCACTGTGCCCCCATCAGACCTCAGATCAGCCCACTGTGCCCCCATCAGACCTCAGATCAGCCCACTGTGCCCCCATCAGACCTCAGATCAGACCACTGTGCCCCCATCAGACCTCAGATCAGACCACTGTGCCCCCATCAGATCTCAGATCAGACCACTGTGCCCCCATCAGACCTCAGATCAGACCACTGTGCCCCCATCAGACCTCAGACCAGCCCATTGTGCCCCATCAGACCTCAGATCAGCCCACTGTGCCCCATCAGACCTCAGATCAGCCCACTGTGCCCCCATCAGACCTCAGATCAGCCCATTGTGCTCCCATCAGACCTCAGACCAGCCCATTGTGCCCCATCAGACCTCAGATCAGACCACTTTTCCCCATCAGAATAAAATAAAAAATAAAAACTTGCCTCTCTTGCGCCGCGGCTCCGCTCCGGGTCCGGCGCTCCTCGTCTCTGCCCGCGCTGCACTGTCACCTGACTGCAGCGTCAGGGCAGAGGGCACGCACTACGTCCTGACGCTGTATGAGGTCAGGCTAGTGCAGCGTGGGCAGAAAATGAGCGCTTCCATTGTGGAAGCGCTCATCTCCCTACACATCTCCTGCTGCAGCACCGGATCGGGATTCAGCCGGTAACCCGGTTCTCCGATCCAGCTGTAATTTTAACAACCAGATCTGGAGAACCGGAGGGAACCGGCTGAATCTCATGCCTGGTCCACCCGTTCCAGTTATTACTTTAGTTGCCCTCCTATGAACCCTCTCCAGCTTTCTGCTATGTCTGCCTTGTTCACAGGAGCCCAGAACTCTACACAGTACCCCATGTATGGTCTGACTAGTGATTTGTAAAGTGGCAGGACCAAGTTCTCATCACAGGAATCTATGTTACAATGTAACATTGCAGGATTGACATCAAGCAGAAATCTTGAGGTGAGGAATTAAAATAAAAAGTCATCAGAAAGTTGAAAAACTTTCCCTTATACAATACTGAAGCTTTATTTACATAGGACTGCACGAGTCCTTTAATATCATGCTGCAGTCACCTCCACCGCTGAACTTATATGTCTAGGGTGATACCTTATGGTTACACTGGCTTCTCTCCAAACCTGGGACTGGAAAACAGGGAAGAGATATAGAAAGGGTGATCTCATGCTGCTGTTCCCTGATGAATTCGATGCCAAAAGGATGAAAAACAACTGCAAGCAGTCAGGGGCGTAGCTAAAGGCTCATGGGCCCTGGTGCAAGAGTTCAGCTTGGGCCAACCCCCCCCCCCCCCCCCCAGCGCTGGTGCACCTAGCTTTTCTGCCGGCCAAGTCAAAAATTGAAACCCCCCCCATGCCAAATTCTCACCCTAACCTTTTCCCTCCTAACATTATGTATATCACTACAGAACATACAGGGTAGGGCTACATTCACACGACAGTTGTTTTTGCAGCCTCCGATCCGCATATTTTGCGTCTCAGATGCGGACCCATTCACTTAAATGAACACTGTGTGCTGTCCGCATCTGTATGTCAATTCCTATTTTTGTCCATTTTGCGGACAATGATAGGCATTATTACAGTGGATCTGCAAAAAAAAAAAACGGATGCCATACGGAACATCATCCTTTTTTTTATGGACCCGCAATTTGCAGACTGCAAAACACAATGTTTGTGTGAATGTAGCCTAATACAGCGCCCCATACCTCTTACATCCAGTATAATACAGCGCCCCATACATCTTACATCCAGTATAATACAGCGCCCCATACCTCTTACATCCAGTATAATACAGTGCCTCATACCTCTTACATCCAGTATAATACAGCGCCCCATACCTCTTACATCCAGTATAATACAGCGCCCCATACATCTTACATCCAGTATAATACAGCGCCCCATACCTCTTACATCCAGTATAATAAAGCGCCCCATACCTCTTAGACTGCAGAGACTGGAACCTACCCCCAAACCCATCACCGTCTTGCAGCCATAATACAAAAGACACAACACACATCCCGTTGGGTGAGGGTCGGTCACAGCTTTATTGATCGATTTTGCTTCATAAGCCTCAAACTCTTCTGAATATCAAAACATAACAGGGTATAAGAAGCGATATGCCCCACAGAATCCTCCGTGGGCAAGTCTGCCTTCTTCTTCCTCCTAAATCGACTCCACCGACCTCCGCTGTGACTTATGAACAGGGAATATCTGAAATAGAACACCTCGGGTGAGAAAAATTAAACAAACAATAAAACAAGGGAGGGGGGGCAGGAAGTTGTCCTGCAGGTGCCGGAGAAAAGAGGCCGTCCTCACCTCTGGCCCTCCTTTTTATTAACATCGCCCATACCACCTCCCTGTCCAACCAGAACGCAGGGGAGGCAGCAGCAGCTAATCTTTAACTTGCCATTTATTGAGCTTGAAATACCCCTACGGGGCTGCAACACTCTCCACAGGCTGCCAGCCTTAAATGTTTAACCCTTCGCCTTCTCTCCTACATCTCTGCAGTCAATGACGCCTTCCTTATGCATCTCGGCGTCGACTATATCCAGTATAATACAGCGCCTCATACCTCTTACATCCAGTATAATACAGCGCCCCATACCTCTTACATCCAGTGACGTCTCCTCTGATGTAGATGTTCTCTTTCCTCATCTTCTCCTTTCAGACCAGACGTCATTTTTCAGCCATTTCTCATCTCTGCAATTTGACAAAAAAAAAAACTTAGTTTACTACTTTTCCATCATCCTCCCGTCTTCTGGACAAATCATCCTACCACCCCCAGTACTGTGCCACTAGTACCACAAAGATAGTGCCCTTCAAGAATTATTGGCACACAGTGTCCTAAAATAACTGCACCTAGCAAATAGTGCCCGTAATAGTGTAAACATAACGTCCCCCAGAAATAACTGCGCTATGCTAATACTGTGCCAGGGTGCCCCCCACAGTAATAGTGCCCTCCAAAGTCCTAACTAATAATTCTCTGCCAGAGTGCACTTGTTAGCAATAGTGCCCCCAACAGTACTAATGTCTCCACTGTGCCCCAGAAGTAATAATGCTTCCAATGTGCCAGTAAGAATTGCCCCCATAGTGCCCCCCAATAATGTGCCAGTAAGAAGTGCCCCCCAATAATGTGCCAGAAGTGCCCCCAAAATTTCATGCCAATAATGTGCCAGTAAGAAGTGCTCCCCACCCATAGATGCCCCCTAAATTATGTGCCAGTAAGAAACGCCCAAATAATGCACCAGAAGTTCCCCCCATTGATTCCCCCCCAAATCATGTGCCAGTAAAAAGTGTTCAACCCCATAGATGCCCCCCAAATTATGTGCCAGTAAGAAATGCCCCCCAAATTATGTGCCAGTAAGAAATGCCCCCATGTGCCAGTAAAATGGTCCCAGTACCCCCATGTGCCAGTAAAACTGCCCCCAGTGCCCCTATGTGCCAGTAAGAAATGCCCCCAGTGCCAGTAAAAATGCCCCCTGTGCCCCGTGTGCCAGTAAAAATGCCCCCAGTGCTCCCGTGCCAGTAAGAAATGCCCCCAGTGCCAGTAACAAATGCCCCCCAGTGCCCCCATGTGCCAGTAACAAATGCCCCCAGTGCCCCCATGTGCCAGTAACAAATGCTCCCAGTGCCCCCATGTGCCAGTAAAAATGCCCCCAGTGCCCCATGTGCCAGTAAAAAAAATGCCACCAGTACCAGTAAAAATGCCCCCATGTGCCAGTAAGAAATGCCCCCAATGCCAGTAAAAATGCCCCCAGTGCCCATGTGCCAGTAAGAAATGCCCCCAGTGCCAGTAAAAATTCCCCCATGTGCCAGTAACAAATGCCCCCAGTGCCCCCATGTACCAGTACAAATGCCACCAGTGCCCCCATGTGCCAGAGTAAAAATGCCCCCAGTGCCCCCATGTGCCAGTAAGAAATGCCCCCAGTGCCAGTAAAAATGCCCCCAGTGCCCCTAATAGAGCTCCGGTCCGTAATTGCAACAATAAAAAAAAAATAAACACTAATATTTACCTCCATGGAGCTGGCAGCGATGCGATGCAGGCCTCTTCCGGCCTGTGTCCCGCGCTGTACGGCTCAGGCGGCGTGATGACGTCATTGCGCCGCCTGAGCCCGCCTGGCTGATAAGGGTCATGTGACCAGGCTTCTATTGGCTAATGCATTTTTGGGAATATCTCAGGAACGGTACGTCCTGGAGAGCTGAGACTCGGTCTAAAACCTTCCCGGACACCTGATGTACCTGTGTGCCACATTTCGTGATTGTTGCTGTGACAGTGCGGATTCCTTTTAGCAGATATACACAAATACATACACTCAGCTTTATATATTAGATAATTATTGTCACCCAAATAAAGTGAAATCACTAAGAGCTGGAAGAAGTCTGAGGAGCAGCATTAACTCATCATTGTTATGACGGATAAATTACTGATACGTAATTGTCCATGAATTTTAGAGCGAGCGTGGCGACGTCACCATCCACAAATATCACAAAACCATTAATAGAAACTTCTAAGATTTTTATTAAAAAATGTAAAAATTCCAGAAAATATAAATCCTGGAGCTGCTGTCTTCAGTTCATCCACTTATTATTTGTATCTGATCCTGGTAAAGCTGGTGTTCATTTTAGAGATGAGCGAACCAATCAAGCTTTGTTTCGGGTCTGGTTTGTGAGAGATAGGTTTATATATATATATATATATATATATATATATATATATATATATATATAGTGTAAAACCTTTACTACTCATTTTTGACCACTAGATGGCAGCTAATTAGCTAATTGAGCCTCATGTACATTTCTTTGTTTTAAGACCTCTGTGGGGGAAGGTTGGGATATTAGTTGCATTTTTCAAATGTGCCAATGGACTCGGGGAGAAAGTTGGTGAACGACTCCCATTTTGTCAAGTAGCCAATTACTTTTTCTTCAGGAACACTCTTTCTGTCTACCTCATGTACCCTATATAAGTGAATGTCTCTTTAATAAACGCTCTCTTGCTCGGGGAATGTGAAGTATTTTCCATGAAACCAACTTGTGTGTGTTTGGTATCATTGTGAAAGCTGTATGGTGCGCATACTTATACTTCAAATGATTTGGCACCACACAAAGAAGGTGAAATCGTGAGAATTGCGATAACAGGTTCAACGAATTTTTGAAAAACGTAGGTTTTGACCTGAATTGGTTTGTGCTCCAATTGCCCTGAAAGTTGGTGTATAACCTCCTCTAGCCTCCTAGGACTCTAAACCCTAAAACTTGTTATTTCTTTTCGTTTTCATCAGCTATAGAGCAGACAGCAAGATGCATTAGCTGCTCTTCTTTCGCCATGGTCCCCTGCTGCATAAGCGTCAGTTCTAAGATAAATATGAGAGAGTTAACATCATGCCACAGTTACCCCTGCTGACAAACTTTGTGGCCTTTTCAAAGGGCTTCAGTACTCGACAGGTGTCTCGGATGATCTGCCACTGCCTGACCTCCCTGCTGCTGAGGCTGTCTGGTGCATGACAAATTGAATCGTTCACGGCTTTCCGCTGCTCGTACAGACGCTGGAGTATGTGCAATGTCGAATTCCTCCAAGTTGGCTTGTCGCAGATTAAGCAGAGTAGTGGGAGGCCTCTCTCTTGCTGCAGGTCCAGGAGAGCGTTTCTTGCTACATGTGAGTGGCTGAAGTGCTTAGACTTTGCCAGCACCTTGTGCAAGCCAGTGTACTTATTCAGAAAGCACTGCACCACTAGGTTGATGACTTGTGCCATGCAGGGAGGATGTGTAATTTCGCCCAGGTTCAGGGCAGCCAATTGTCGCTGACCACCTTGCCCAGTTGAGGTGACAGCCAGTGGGATATTTGCTTCTTGATGTACTTGAGCAACTGCTCGCCGCTGTGGCTACTCTCTCCAAGGCCAATCAGCTCCAACACAGCATGGCAACGCTGGCAGGCTGACACAATCATAGGGAGGTCAAAAGGACCTGGCCTTGTTGCCGGGTTGCTGCCTCACCGCTGCCTGAAAAAACATTGACCCAGTGGGCCGTGAAAGACATGTATTGTCCCTGCCTTTAAGAGTTGCTCCAGGTGTCCACTGTGGCGTGAACCTTGCCTCACAGCGAGCATCACAGGGAGCGGACCATGTTGTCTGCCACGTGAGGCTACAAGGCAAGGATGGCTTGTTGGGAGAGATAATGCCGGCTGTGAATTTTCCAGTGAGGCTGAGCGCACACCATTAGCTCCCTGAAGGCAGCAGACTCAACTAAATGGTACGGTAGCAACTGCAATGCCAGCAACTTGACCAGGGTGGACCGAAGCATGTAAAGAGGAGGGGTTTGCATTCCAAATCGCCCGGATGCTTGGGCTCCTTCCTGTTTAACCAAGCTTCCGGGCACTTGGGGGGTCATTTACATATGGATTAAAATTGTTTTTCTCAGAAATACGGTGTGGGACAGATTTTACAAAGGTACTCTTTTAACGTGTGTAAGGGGGTCTAGAGCCTGATCTGAGCGGTCTATGACGCTCAGATCAGGTGAAAGACTCCGTTTAACTTTATTAGATTGTTATTGCCAGTAGTACTAACTCCAGCCACCAGATGACGCTGTTTCCCTTGTGAGCTGTGCTGGACTGTGTTCTGAGGCTGTTTGTGCTGGAAGGCGAGAGGATTCTGTGAAGAAGACAGGAAAGACAAGGACTTATGGTGCAGCAGTCTGAGAGAGATTAGTCCCTGTATGAGGAGCTGTTCTGGATCCATGCAGCAATTGATATCAGCAGCAGGAGCGTCCCTGTGACAACTTCAGGTAGTGGAGGAAGGGTTTCGTCGGCTCTGCGAGCTATGACAGATCTGGATCTGGTGAGTTGTGGACAGCGTGCACGCTAAAGGTAGAGGATCAACCTGTTTCTGTGTAGGTCTACACTGGTGACACAGCGGCACACTATCGACTTGTAGGCTCTGCTGTGCACGCCACCAGTTAGGTTTGTTCTTTCCTGCGGCACAGTATTGACTTGCAGGCACTGCTATGCACGCCACCGCGTTAGGCTTGTTTTGACAGGAACAGTGATTTTGTGTCTGGAGTATAAGGTACTCTGTGTAGCTCTGTATTACTGTGGGGTGCTATGGTTTATAGAGGTTCCGGCAGGTCTCAGTCCGATACTCTGCCAGGTGATAAGTTTGTGAACCCTGTGCTGTGCCACAGGCGGATGGCTCTGCAGACACTACAGCACATTTATAACGCCGAGGGGAGATAATATAGTTCCAGCAGTCGTACAAACGGTCTTGCCTATAGTTAAATTGGGAAACACCTTTCACCACATATTCCAGCGAGTGGCGCAACACCAGGGTGAGTGCTCCCAGAACTGGAGAAACATATATTGCCATACTGTTGTTTTTTTTTTTGTGGCTTTTCCCAGGTTTGACTTGTTGGGAATAAAAGTACAAAGTTTCCTTATCAACCCATGTGGCCTTGCTGTATACTGGGGAACCCTCCCCGTCCACAGGTTACAATAACAATGTGAAAACACCATACTGCTTGTGGACGCGGCCTGGCTGCTGCAAGGAGAAGGAGGGAACTCCTGCTTCGGTGGCTGGCTGCCACCTCTGTTTGCCCACGGTATGGGGTGATGCCTCTTCATGTGGTTTAATAGAGCTGTGGTGCCTATGTTTGTGTTTGCCTGCCCACATTTTATTTTGCTCTTGCACAGCTTGCACAAGACAATGTTTTTGTCTTCTGGCAGTGTGGAGAAAAAATCCCAGACAGGGGATACTCGTGCTGGGGCAGAGGCAGCCGAGCTGGGCTTAGCTGTGGCACTTTTTGGGCCTAAGCCACCCACTGCATCAGCGGATCCCGAAGCAGACATATCCCTGGCTGTGCTTTGGAAGGTATGTGGCCTCAGCTCTTTATTGCTGTGGCCATCACAATAACCTTCCTCTTCTGATGTTGCCACTTCCTCAGCACACTGATCCAGCTCTCAGGTGCTGTCCAGAACACAATCATCATCGGAATCCTCACCCTCCCTTTCGCTTCTATTAGATTGTGGGATATCATGGTGAGTTCTTTGCCCCCCTCCCCTGCTCTTCCCTGACTGCCACTGTCGCTGCACCCAACACCAATAGCACAGCTATGGGTGCCACTACTACCACCACCAATATGGCTATGCCTGGAGTCTGCAGCTTCTTCCTCCTTAGGGCAGTACAAATGCTGATTGCTCTCACACAAGTTGTCAACAGGGAGACTCTCTTGACTGCCATAGGGCGTGGTGAGTTTCCTTGCCACTTCTTAGGAAAAAGGAAGGTGCCCCTCTAGGAAGGGGAAATGAAGACTGGGAGGACTCCAAAAGCCTTCTTTGGGGATGCAAGGAGGAAAAGCAGGAAGAACGATTTGACCCCTGGCTTCACGGCACGGTGTTGGACTCCCCTCCATGTCATACTGCTGCGACTGAGAGTAGGAGTGAGCCATCCAATCCACTATCTCATCCTCTTTCTCCTCAACTATAATATTGCTCCTTTCCAAAGCCAGCTGTCATGGGGGAACCACACCGAGCGTAGGAGGGAAAGGAGATTAGGCCTGGAAACTAAGGAAGGAAGATGGACACCTCCTAAAGGAAACCCTGACTCAATTCCTGACTAACTACCAGTAAAAGGGTTGGGCGATATCAAAAATCTTCCCACGATAACGATATTAAGAAATTTATCGTGATAACGATATATATCGCGATAAATAGCCATTTATTAGAAAAACCATTTGGGAATACAAGGAGACGTTATACTGTAAGGGGCAGCCACAAGGAGACGTTATACTGTATGGGGGCCACAAGGAGACGTTATACTGTATGGGGGCAGCCACAAGGAGACGTTATACTGTATGGGGGCCCACAAGGAGACGTTATACTGTAAGGGGCAGCCACAAGGAGACGTTATACTGTATGGGGGCCACAAGGAGACGTTATACTGTATGGGGGCAGCCACAAGGAGACGTTATACTGTATGGGGGCAGCCACAAGGGACGTTATACTGTATGGGGGCCCACAAGGAGACGTTATACTGTATGGGGAAGCCACAAAGAGACATTATACTGTATGAGGGCCACAAGGAGACGTTATACTGTATGGGGGCAGCCACAAGGAGACGTTATACTGTATGGGGGCAGCCACAAGGAGACGTTATAATATATGGGGGCAGCCACAAGGAGACTTTATCCTGTTTTGGAAGCCACAAGGAGACATACTGTATGGGGCCACAAGGACACGTTATACTGTATGGGGGGCCACAAGGAGACGTTATACTGTATGGGGAAGCCACAAGGAGACGTTATACTGTATGGGGGCCACAAGGAGACATTATATTGTATGGGGGGCCACAAGGAGACGTTATACTGTATGGGGAAGCCACAAGGAGACATTATACTGTATGGGGGCCACAAGGAGACGTTATACTGTATAGGGCCACAAGGAGACGTTACACTTTATGGGGGCAGCCACAAAGAGACATTATACTGGATAGGGGCCACAAGGAGACATTATACTGTATGGGGGCCACAAGGAGACATTATACTGTATTGGGTCCACAAGGAGACGTTATACTGTATGGGGGTCACACGGTGACATTATACTGTATGGAGGATACAAGGTGACATTAAACTGTATGGGGGCAGCCACAAGGAGACAGTCCCCCCCCTCCTCATCAGTATAATGTCTCCTTGTGCAGCTGTGTGGGGCTTCTACTGATGGGACTCCTGTGCAGGGGCTGCTGATGGGCCTCAGGGGGTCTAGGCAGGAAGAGAGGACCACTATCATTTACCTCCTCTTCTGCTGTCACACTTCTCCAGCCTTGCACAGTGGCAGGCCAGGCCAGGAGAGCTCCCCGTGAGACCTGCATAGCCTCCCTCACTTGCTGCTCACTTACTGACTTTAGTGGGCGGGGTTAGTGGGCGGGGTTAGGAGCGAGGAGGATGCGGCCGCTGCGGGGACTAACACGTGCCCGCTGTGCTGACAAATACCCGCGGTCCAGAATCAGAGGTCCCCAGTGCTCCCAGCTTTGTCCTCCCAGGCTCCTTGGGAGGACTCCAGGATGCGATGCTGCAGCAGGTATGATGGGACCTCTCTCTGCCCACAGATCCCGGGCTTGGTGTCAGTTTGGTGGGTGGGGTCATGGGGAAATATCAAGGAGGATGTGGCCAACACTAATGTATGCAGGTGGCAGGACATGGGCGTTTTAGAAGCGGTCAGCACACGTGCGACTGCTCCTATGACGTGATTAAATACCGCGGTTATTAGGAAACGGTGATATCGCCATACCGCCGTTTCTTAATACCGCAGTATATCGCAGACACCGGTATACCGCTCAACCCTAGTATAAACAGGCCTCAAAGGTAGGCGAGTTCATACACAGGAACCTAATAACCAAACTGACCCTATAGGACCCTGGAAAAGGAAGGACGAACAGGAGTCTCCCTCAGGCCTAATAACAAACAACAGGGAAAAGTAATGTAACACACAAAAGGGAAAGAGGACACTTATCTTCAATGAAGAAATGGAAGCACCAGGATCTCAGCTGAGAACCAACACCAGTACACCACAATATCCACTGAAGCTATAAACCACAAGGAACTGTGGGAGAAGCAGCAATAAATAGGGGAGGGACAATTACCACACCAGCAACACCTGAGGAAAAAGGGTGTGGTAAATGCAAACAACAAAAAAGGAAAACATGTCAAACTACACCACGTGTTGCCAATCTGACAGACCTCCTGCTACCTGTTGTAGGAACGTCCGTGACACCAGCAGGGACAACTGCAGCCTACTACTACCACTACTTCTGGCTGGATAGATGGTGGTACTACCCACATTCTGATTCTGGGACTTTCGTTTGGAACCCTTCCATAGCATGGGCATTTTTGGCCTTTCAGATAATCTTGTGCACTACCCTGTGTCTTGGTGCAGTAAACATGTATATATGCTGTTAGTTTTAATACAATCAACAAAAAAAATTTTGATCAAAAACATGTGAAATAGAGAAACAGATTTGGGTCTACAGTAAATTCATTATCACTCTCAGATTGCTGCTGGCTTGAATATAAACAAACCCCAGTTAAAAAAAAAAAATTTGATTGGAAACTGATTTGTTTTAGTGTTGATCACCTATATAATTGTTTAATTAAATTGAACAAGTCCCAAAAAAACATTTAAATTCCAGCCATGTGGAAGTAGAATTCACGGAAATGGAAAATTGAGGCTTGAGGCTCAATTTCTCCTTCATACACACAGGTAGATTGCTGTTATACCTTGTGTCTTGTAGTAATCACCTGTATATTCTGGCTTAATTAGATTTAACAATCCCCCCAAAAAATTAACCTTAACCGTGTGGAGAATGAAAATGTGTAAACGGGCAATTGAGGCATGGCGCTCAATTTCAACTTAAAGGGGTATTCTCATCTTGGACAATGGGGGCATATCGCTAGGATATGCCCCCATTGTCCTATAGGTGCGGGTCCCGCCGCTGGGGCCCGCACCTATATCGAGAACGGGGCCCCCGAAGTGAAGAAGTGCGCACCGCGCAAGCGCGACCCGCTCTCCATTCACTTCTATGGGGCCGCCGCAAATAGCCGAGCGCTGGCTCGGCTATCTCCGTCGGCTCCATAGAAATGAATGGGAGCGCACTGCGCATGCACGGCCACCACTCCCATTCATTTCTATGGAGCCGACGGAGATAGCCGAGCCAGTGCTCGGCTATTTCCGGCGGCCCCATAGAAGTGAATGGAGAGCGGGCCGCGCTTGCGCGGTGCGCACTTCTTCACTTTGGGGGCCCCGTTCTCGTTATAGGTGCGGGTCCCAGCGGCGGGACCCGCAGCTATAAGACAATGGGGGCATATCCTAGCGATATGCCCCCATTGTCCAAGATGAGAATACCCCTTTAACACAGGTAGATTGCTACCATACCATGGGTATTGCTGCAGTAATCGTGTATATATGATGCTTAATTAAATGGAAAGCATGACTCCAAAAAATAATTGTTGTAAACACTCATCAAAGCTGAATCCTTATCTTACTGATAAGGCACAATGTGAAAGTAGGATGCACACAGCTAGAAAAACTATTAACCCTTTGTGATAGAACAGCTCAATATTTTTAATAAATACCAATTGAAAACAATTATTTTTAGCCCAAAATTAGTAAAATGCAATCATTAAAAATTGCTTCCTAATGTGTACATAGCCTTTAATTATATTTTAAACCACACAGAAAAAGGATTTTTTTGAGGTGTACTGCACTTCTGATAGCAGGCACAGCCGCAGGTCCTGTCTCCAGCTGTGCTTCTCTGTATTATGCACAACACACACAATTCTTTTTTGGAATCTTAGCGTTTCCCTTCACTTTCCCTGTTCATAAGGTTGATTGAGTGATTTCTGACTGCCCATGATTGATTTTTCACTCTCCTTGACTCCCTAAGATCGTATTTCTGGCAGACACCCTCTTACACAACTCAGCACAGAAGTCATTCTGCTCGTTCTGCTAGGGCACTTCCCTGCCTGCTGCAGCACTGATTGGCTCATTCGGGCTGCCTGTCAGCTTGGGAGCCAGTCAGGGCAAGCCCTGCCCCCAGTTCCTCTAATGGTCATGAGAGAACCCTTCTTCTTCCTCCATAGTGTTTTTTTCCCATCTGAAACAAACCTGCAAAGATTTGAGTTCTTCTACCGTCCGAAAAATAGTTCTGACTGAACTTGGTTCGCTCATTCGTAGTTACATAGTATAGAGCATGCTGTTATTCAAAGTGCATAGAAACGTGCATTTCCATCCATTCTCCCCGCAACCAGGTCTCTGCATACTTTCTTCACTGCAGAGGACCTAATAAATGTCTCTTCCCTACAGAAAGCAATTGCTGTTATCCGCTCTGCAGTGTACAGAGGATCACCATTCAGACACCTGACTGTGGGGAGAGGGACTGAGCATGTGTGTCCACTAACACTCGGTTCAATATATGGATGTGCATATTAAAAATTGACAGACAGCTAAAAAATGGATGCACAAATGATTAAAAAATGGCTGTGAAGAACTGACAGTGTCCTTCTTTACTGCTCATTTTTTTCACGTCGTGTGTATGTAGCCTTACGCAGTCAGTATATAAATATCGGCAGCTCACCAAAAGCCAATCAAAGCTTCCACGCGTTTATTTTTGGGGCTATATTTGTATAAAAATGTATCCAAAGGATGTAGGTTGTCAAGGTATAAACAACATTCTTACCAGCAGTCGCAATGTAGTAAAGTAATCACACTGGCTGGGATGAGTAGACAAGGATAGGCCGGGGATGATCCATGGCTCTGATTCTTCTGCGCAGTCCAACAGGCGAAGTCACTCCATTGTGCCTGCTGGAGAGAGCACAGCAGGGGAATGAGGCCCAGGCTGTAATTGTAATATCCTGGAGTGGTGTTACTATTCTGTCACTCTGCTACTGTCTTTTATTGCTAATGCCTATGTCATCTGTGTATTTATTTCCAGGTCCTTCACAAGTGTGCATGGATATTACTGTTATGTAACTGTTTTGTTCAAGTAATATGCCTGGTTCACCAGCAGGTGGCAGCATATATGTCAGAGATATCTTTCATCGGAATGGAATTTACTATTCCTTTCTCCCCCCCTTTGGGCAGAAGTGGGCCAGTCCTTGCAGTTCTTGATTATTCCAGTTTAGACTCCATCTTGGAGCTGAGATGACATGAAAGATACAGCAGCCAGAGGAAAGTGTTCTTTGGCTGGAGCAGGAGCCACCAAAGGGAAGTAGCTTGTAGAGCACCCGGACTACATGCTAATTTACTCTACTGAGTGTCAGGATGCGGATAACGGCCCAAGGCATCCCAATCCAAGGATACCAGAATTGACCAAAAGTCCAGAATCCCTGATTCCTCAAGATCCTAAAATATGTATTTTAGGATACAAGGCTGAGATTGCAGTTGATGAGACCGGTAAGATAGCAATAGGGAGGCTACTATACGTAGCCAGGAAACTGATAGCATTACATTGGATCCAAACATGTCCCCCAACAGTGGAAGAATTTCGGAATAAGATGAACACCCTGCTGATGTATGAGAAAGCAGTATTTTTGAAACGAGGATGTCCCCTTAAGTTTGATAAGCTCTAGAGTCACTGGTTGGCTAATAATGGTAACACTGTGTAAATACTGCTTGGTCCTTCAATGCTGAAGCCGGGGGGGGGGGGGGGGAATCTTGGTGGTGGGGTACAGAGTATTTGATATACTTAAATGTATATCTTGTTAAATTACTTGATGATTGTCTCCTTTATTTATGTTTAGAGATGAGCGAGTAGTGAAATATTCGAAAGTTCGAAATTCGATTCGAATAGACCGCGAAATTCGACTATTCGACCGAATATCGAATCCCATTAAAGTCTATGGGAAAAAAATGCTCGCCACTTGGAAATCTGAATTCGACCACTTGGAGGTCACCAAGTCCACCCTGAAACCTCAGAAAAGGATGCCAACACTGCTGGAATGCAACTAGGACAGCAGGGGAAGCATGTCTGGGTGCATATAACGCGCCCAAGTCGCACTATTACGCCACTATCACAGCCTCTCAACAATACACTCCAAAGACAATGTAACCTCTCTGTAAAGTGAGACCATACAAGGAAACCTTCTTTCCTCTACATTGCCATGGACTCCAAGCCAAACTAGACAAAAAAGAAGATAAAATTCTGCACCCCTTAAAATCACGTTGCCTATGACAACCACAGATGGCATAGGCAAAGGGGAAAGCAAATAGACCCCACCCCTAATTGTCATTGTGTGTGTGTGTATGAGATGTGGTCAGACATGTCTTCTTTAAAATGTAAAAACAACTCAAACACATGCAGAAGCCTTAAAATGCCCAAATTGTTGGCGCTTGAGATGTCAGTGACCCGACCTGGCCCAGTGTCATGTCTAGCAGGTAAAGCAGTGGGGATGTTGAGGGATGCGTAGGACCGCAAAAGGCAGGAAGAGGCCGTGGGCTGGCCAGAGGCTCATGGAGAAGGCAGGCTAGAGCCCGCAGGGCCGCATCTCTTCCCTATAACAGGCCCCCACACAAAGCTCTCCCATCGAGGGCTCTTAGGTCCTTGTTGTGAAAATATTTTAATGAGTGCGCAAAGTTAGCTTGAGGTGAGCCCTCGAAAAAATTATATGGAGGCCCAAGAGGTGAGACCTCTTAAAAATTGTATTAAGGCCCAAGAGGTGAGCCATAATAAAAATTGTTTGTAGGCCCAAGAGGTGAGACGTCTTAAAAATTGTGTGGAGGCTAAAGAGGTGAGACCTCTTAAAAATTATGTGGAGGCCCAAGAGGTGAGACCTCTTAAAAATTATGTGGAGGCCCAAGAGGTGAGACCTCGATAAAATTATGTGGAGGCCCAAGAGGTGAGACCTCTTAAAAAATTATGTGGAAGGCCCAAGAGGTGAGACCTCTTAAAAATTATGTGGAGGCCCAAGAGGTGAGACCTCTTAAAAATTATGTGGAGGGCCCAAGAGGTGAGACCTCTTAAAAATTATGTGGCGGCCCAAGAGGTGAGACCTCTTAAAAATTTTGTGGCGGCCCAAGAGGTGAGACCTCTTAAAAATTTTGTGGAGGCCCAAGAGGTGAGACCTCTTAAAAATTATGTGGAGGCCCAAGAGGTGAGACCTCTTAAAAATTATGTGGGCCAAGGTGAGACCTCTAAAATTGGGGCCCAAGAGGTGAGACCTCTTAAAAATTATGTGGAGGCCCAAGAGGTGAGACCTCGATAAAATTATGTGGAGGCCCAAGAGGTGAGACCTCTTAAAAATTATGTGGAGGCCCAAGAGGTGAGACCTCTTAAAAATTATGTGGAGGCCCAAGAGGTGAGACCTCTTAAAAATTATGTGGAGGCCCAAGAGGTGAGACCTCTTAAAAATTATGTGGAGGCCCAAGAGGTGAGACCTCTTAAAAATTATGTGGCGGCCCAAGAGGTGAGACCTCTTAAAAATTATGTGGCGGCCCAAGAGGTGAGACCTCTTAAAAATTATGTGGAGGCCCAAGAGGTGAGACCTCTTAAAAATTTTGTGGAGGCCCAAGAGGTGAGCCATAAATATATAATTTTTTTATTTACGGAGCAATTCTACGGCGGTTAAGGAGGAGGAGGTGGAGGAGGAAATGGCACTTCATACAGATGGCACTTCACTTTTGGCTGCTTTCCACTGTTGGAGAAGCAAAGTCCGGGTCAATCCACTTGCTGTTCATTTTGATTAGCGTCAGCCTGTCGGCACTGTCGGTTGACAGGCGGCTGCGCTTATCGGTTATAATGCCCCCGGCTGCGCTGAACACCCTTTCTGATAGCACGCTGGCGGCAGGGCAGGCAAGCACCTCCAAGGCGTACAGGGACAGTTCCAGCCACGTGTCCAACTTGGCGACCCAGTAAGTGTAGGACGCCGAGGGATCGGGGAGGACAGGGGTACGGTCTGCCAGGTACTCCCGCAACATCCGCCAATACTTGTCCCTCCTGCTGATAGCGGGCCCCGCAGTGATGGAAGTTGCACGAGGGGGTGCCATGAACGTGTCCCACACCTTGGAGAGTGTTCCCCTGGTGGCTGTGGGCCTGATCGATGTTGAGGGACTCTGGGAGACCCTCTCCTCTCTGCCGCCAGCGATGGTGGGTGGGAAAATCTCCATCATGTTCTGCACGAGTTCCCTCTGGTATTCCAGCAATCGATTCGTCCTCTCCTCTACCGGAATAAAAGAGGAGACGTTATCTTTATACCGGGGGTCCAGGATTGCGAAGACCCAGTACAGTTTGTTCTCCACTATCCGGACAACACGTGTGTCCCGGGAAAAGCAGCCCAGCATGAAGTCAGCCATGTGTGCCAGACTCTGAATAGGCATGACCTCACTGCCCCCACCAGAAGGATCACTTGCCATTTCCTCCTCTTCCTCTTCCGCCTCCTCTCCGCCCCATCCGCGCTGAACCAATGGGACGCACACAGCCTGACTGCTACCCTCGCTGCCAGCATCCACCTCCTCTTCCACAGCCACCTCCACGTCGTCCTCCTCCTCCTAATCCTCCTCCTCCTCCTGCAACTGCCACCGTGAAGCAGACAAAAGTGTGGTCTGGACTGTGTAGCTCCGTTGCGTCTCCTCCTACCCCCGTCTCCTCTGCGTGCAATGCGTTCTCCCTTATTGCGATGAGTGATTCTTTAAGGACGCATAGGAGCGGGATGGTTACGCTCACTATAGCGTCCTCGCTGCTGACCTTCTTGGTGGACTCCTCAAAGATACGCAGTACATCGCATATGTCTGCCATCCATGGCCACTCGTGGTTGGCAAACTGAGGGAGCTGAGTTGGAGGCACGCGTGGATTCATAATCTGGTACTCCATCAATGCTCTCTGCTGCTCACACACCCTGGCCAACATGGAATAGGTGGAATTCCAGGGAGTCGGCAGGTCGCACAACAGCCGATGTTGAGGCAAATGGAGGCGTTGCTGGAGTTTTTTTAAGCTAGCAGCAGCTACAGTTGACTTCCGAAAGTGAGCGCACAAGCGCCGCACTTTCACCAGTATCTCTGCCAGGTTGGGGTAAGTCTTTAGAAATTTTTGGACTACCAGATTAAAAACGTGGGCCAGGCATGGTACGTGATTGAGTTCGGCAAGCTCCAGAGCCGCCACCAGGTTATGGCCGTTATCGCACACGACCATGCCTGGTCCTAGCTGCAGCGGCGACAGCCACATCTCCGTCTGCTGCAATATGGCGTCCCTCACCTCTGGGGCGCTGTGCTTCCTGTCGCCCAAGCTGATGAGCTTAAGCACCGCCTGCTGACGTCTCCCCGCGCCAGTGCTGCAACGCTTCCAGCTAGCGGCTGAGGGCGATGTTAAGGCAGAGGAGGAGGAGGAGGAGGAGGAGGGGGTTTATCAGAACCCATGCTGGCAATCTTGGGCGGGGGTGGTAGGTAGGCCGTCTCTGTTTGCAACCCCGTCCCCGCTTCCACTACATTCACCCAGTGTGCCGTCAAAGAGATGTATCGTCCCTGGCCGCAAGCGCTTGTCCACGAGTCGGTGGTCAAGTGGACCTTTGCGCTGACTGCGTACCTCAGGGCCCGCCTGATGTTACGCGACACGTGCTGGTGCAGGGCGGGGACGGCACTCCGGGAAAAGTAGTGGCGGCTGGGGACGGAATAGCGAGGTGCGGCAGCCGCCATCAGGTCGCAGAAGGCCTGCGTCTCCACAAGCCTAAACGGCAACATCTCCAGGGCCAGCAGTTTGGAGATGTGGCAGTTTAAGGCTTGGGCTTGGGGGTGACTCGAGGCGTACTTCCGCCTGCGGTCGAACGCCTGCGAGATGGACAGTTGTTGGGACGAGGAGTGTGAAGGTGCAGGCGAAGAGGCGGGGGAAGGGGAGGCTGAAGGAGAAGGCCCCAAAGTAGCCGAGGCAGAGGCAGATGTGGAGGTGTCCTGGCTGGAGGTCTGGACCGCAGTGGCAGCACACAACAAAGGGGAAGAGGCAGTGGCAGCAAGACCGGGCGCAGGTTGTATTGCGTTTGCTCTCTCCCACTCAGCCCAGTGCTTGACTTCCAAGTGACGCCGCATGCCTGAGGTGGTCAGATTGCTCTTCTCAGAGCCCCTACTCAGTTTTGAGTGGCAGAGTGTGCAAACCGCACTCAGTTTGTCATCCGCACAAACATTAAAAAATCTCCACACCACAGAAGTACGAGGCCTCGATGGGGGAGCTTCGCGCGACTGCCCGCTGCCGGGAACAGCTTCGGCCCTGCTGGCTGTGGCCTCACTTCTCTGTCTGGACTGTCCTCTGCCTGTGGACATCCCTCTGCCTCTGGACATCCCTCTGCCTCTGGACATCCCTCTGCCTCTTGCTGCCTTTTTCGGTGCTGCGCAGACCACCACCTCTCCACTGCTTTCCCCGCTGGACATCACCCTGGCCAAGTGGGGTCGGTCATTTCGTCATCCCACCACCTCCTCTTCCACTTCCTCACTCTGCTCCTCCTCCTGCCCACTGGACATTCCAACAGCCTCCTTGATGGCAACTGCGTCTCATCATCATCATCGCTCATGATAACAGATGCTGGTTCAGGGTCCACATCAGCAGGAGATGGCGAATACTCAAGTGGTTGGGCATCACTACAAACAAATTCCTCTGCTAGCTCCTGGGATTCTTCCGGCACATCTGAAAAAGGACCCGAAAAGAGCTCCTGGGAGGGGTCAATGGTGGGATGACTCTGTTGGCCAGGTGTGGAGGAAGGAGGGTCAGAGTGAGACTGTGTGGATGACTGGCTGGTGGACAACTGTGTGGAAGCGCTATCGGCTTCCATTGCACCACCTGTTCAACCTGCTCAGGCCTCAACAGCGGTGTAACCGCCCCCTGCTTAACTGTCCCATAAAGGCAGGGATTCTGGATGAGTGGGATCCTGGCTGACCCTCACCAGCACGCATTGTATCCCCACTGGCTTCAACAAGGCCCCAACAGCATTTCCGCGCCCCCGTCCTCGTCCACGT